>CAIGRO010308202.1:3947-14838 GCA_903798355.1 Fraxinus baroniana | reverse complement strand
TTTCAACATATTTATCGACAAAAGTTCATGTTTTGTGGTATAAATAAGTGCGTAAAACACACTTATCAAACTCAAAACTCATTGAAAGTTTAGCTAGTCTGGTCCGAATTTCCCCAAACTGTTAACATCCTCTGCACAGGGTACCATATAGTTCCTTTGTGTTTTTATTAACTTCTCAGAAAACCATAGTTATTGTAAATCTAAATATACTTATAATTATCATAAATTATAAAAAAGAATGCAAAAGTCACAATAATTTCAGAATAATAATGTGATAGCCATCTATTCAAGGTAATCAACAATAGTCCGTTAAAACATAATAATAAATTTTAATTCGAAGAGACATTCATAGACTGCTTGACCATATTTATCTGTTGACAGGACGGGACGATACAGGTCAACCCAAAAAGAGACACAGACATTCGTAGTATAATTCAATATTCACTTTTCTATACTGCATGTCAAATGTGCACTTATATTTCTTATCCAATCTTTTTTGGCTATATATGGGTTTTTCTCAGTAGTTATGGAGAATCGATGAGAGCACCTTCAACTTCAGAGTGTTCAATAAGCAGTTCATTGGACTAAATACAGATGGTAAAGGAAGACAATCATTTGCCTTCAACTGAGACATTTATATTGTACGAAATAACAATAATCTACAGGGTGCGTACCAAGCATCTAATTTCCATTATCACATTGATGGATTCCACATAGTAAGCTTTCCATAAGTTGTAAAGCTAGGAAGCATTTTATTGCAGTTATTACATTACCAAGCTTATTTATCGTCACCTAGTCGAATTTGTTTTTACTTGGTAAAAGCTTAAGAAAAAAGAGAGAACGATGAACTCATCCGAGCTTTAGAGATGTATCTGAGCTATCAGAACTCGAGTCGCAGGCATTAGTAACAGACTCCGGTGATTGACCTTCCTCCTCAACTATGTTCTCTGTTTCAGCTGCTGCCGTCTCCATCTTAGAAAAAAAAAACTTCAGTTTTCCCTTAAATTATGCGTACATGCACACTGAAGTGCCCATATCTATGCGCGTGCAAAAGAGATTCTTTTCAGTTCATACCTGCAGTTTTAGGCGTTCATTCTCTTCCATGAGTTGCATTCTCTGCACATTTCATGATTTTAAGACATGAAAATCTTGTTTAAATTCGATTATGAACATGCCATAGTTCCAAATACTAATATTAATCATATTAACAATTTCGCGTTTGAACCTTTTGATGAAGTCGATTGATCTCTTTCACGATTTTCTCATCCTGTAAAAACAACAATATTCTATCAAGGCCAAATTTATGAAATCCTAGTTAAGGGTATCATTACAACATAGTACACAATCTCAAGCACTGACCTTTTTCTTTATCACACAGCTCAACCCGGTTTCAAGCACTCTCTCTAACTTCTGAAACTCTTCAATAGTCAATTCTTGGAGTTCCTCTTCTCTCGTGTACCTGTTACTAGCAAATATCATGCCGGATCTTTTACTGATCATATTAGAAAACAAGCTACGGAAGCACAAACCTCAGTTGATCGCTTCTCTCAGCCACTTCTGTGCTTAATCTGGAGTAGTTGCTGTCCTCGACTAGCTGTATCGTAATTCCTTCATTCTTTAAGAAAGTAAAGGAAAATACAAATTACAAGAATAACGTTTTTGATAAGGTATACTCGACTACATTGGACAATATTAAGAATTGCAGAGTACAATGTACGAAATGTCCATCGGAAGAGTATAACATAACTACGTGAATGCATCTATTATATTGTACGGAATGGTGCAATGGACATAAATATTTTGTTTTTTGTTTTTTGAAATAAAATTAATGATATCAAGTGTTGTTTAATCCACACTACCAAATGTGCATAAGCGCACAAGTTATCCTGTGGTAACATACATGGAAAAGTATCACGTTCAACTTCCGAGCTTCAATACTTCATTAAAGAATGTTAAAAGAGATAAAAATAAAAATAAAATTACCTGAAGGTCAAGAGACGGTTGTTTCAACTTTTCAAGGTTGTTTGAGTGCAAATCTCGTTTTTCAAATATTTCCTTCATGCTTTAGAAGACCAAAAAAAAAAAAAACAAAAACCATTAGACGATTATTCATTGTACTAATCCAACAAGTACAAAGACACTTTAGTAGCCAAATGCATAAATAGTCGATATTCATGTATCGTCAAAACATCCTACAGCCTAAAATGCTATTGTAGGTATTTTTTTTTAAAGATAATATCAAATGAATACACGTGACCGTTTTTCTAACAATTTAAACTAGAGATGGAAAACATGTTGAGCCACTCGCCAGCTTGCGGTTTTGGCTTGTCTCAGCTTGGTCCATGGCCGATCGGGTTCGCATTGAGATGAACCATATACCGATTCGAGCTCGATTCTTTTCATTTGCTTACAAGCCAACTTTTCTTGAGCTCATGGACCACTTCATTTGACCATCTGGAGGTGGCCAAGTGTATCTTTTTTCTATATATAAACCCTTTCCCATTTCATTTTATTTTCCCACACTGTTAGGTATTTGATGTAATTGGCAAGTCTGTGAACAAAAGGAACTAAAATTAATATGCTGTAAAAGTCAAGGAGTTAGTCGCAAATAGTATAAATTAAGTTGTATTAGGTCTAGGGTTCGAGAATGGAAAAGAGGGAAAAATGTGTCTTCCGCTTGTCACCAGACTTGACTCGAGCGTCAGAAACAGAAAATGTGTCTTCCGCTTGTCACCAGGACTTCGTTCGAGCGACACATTGTCGCTCACCTATCGCCAAGACTTCGTTCGAGCGACAGGTTATCCGAAAAACTTTAATTCGCGTTTTTAAGACTTTTTGTCTAGTTCATTCAACCCCAAAACCTAAACTATAAATACCAAACGCCTCTAAACGTAAATTCTAAGGTTGAACAATGAAAAACACATTCTCTTCATATCATCTCCATAAATTAGCTTTCAACCTTCGTTCTGTGATTGGTTCTTAGAGCTGAAAACATCAAATTCACAATCCAAATACCAAATTGCTACTTCCTACATATCTATCAGAGTTCTGAAGATCAAGGAAAAGTGACTGGAGTTCCAGTCGTTGAAGAACACGGAGTTCTTCGTTGATCCACAAGAGATAGATGAATTCATAAAGTCGGGAATTGCTGCAGGATCGTACAATCCAAGAGGTATTTGAAAACTACAGCTGGGAGTTGGTGCGGAGCATGAAATCCAGGAGAGCCGTTGAAATTGCAGGCAAGAGGTCAGAAAGCACTAGTGGTAGTCGAGTATGGCAGACTGTAAGTTCTAATTCGTTTTCAGTGGATTGTTGACTAGCAAAGTGCTCGGAATTTTTACCCAGTTGGAGGTTTCTCTGTGATCATTTCTTATGTTTCTTTATTACTTTCATAACTGCGGTATTTCAACATAAGAATAATTGAATTGTATGATTAACCATCTAGATATAATTAATAGTGACCTGTTGCTAATTAATTATTAAATTTTTTATTCCGCATAATCACCTATTCACCCCCCTTAAGGCGTAGTTTGGGTCGAATCCCGTTATTTCATTTGGTATCAGAGCTCTATTTCGATTCATGACCCTTAATTTATTCTAGATGAGTAAGTCTTTGTCCCTGCCTTCGTTTTTCGACGGAAGCAACTATGCTTATTGCAAAGTTCGGATGAGAGCTTTTCTTAAGCATTAGATGAGCTTATTTGGAAGTGCGTTCAAACTGGGTGGACTGTACCTTCAACTATTGTTGCTAGTGTAGCTACACCCACTGATATTTCACTCCGGACTAAAGATGACTTAGCTGAGTGTAATTGAATAGTAAGAGCATTCATGCCCTGTTCATGGCTGTGTTTGTCGAAGAGTTTTGGAGAGTGTCGATGTGTGAAACTGCAAAAGAAGTTTGGGATATATTAGAAACCACATACGAGGGAACTAAAACTGTTAAGAACTCTAAACTGCAGATGTTGAGATCTAGGTTTGAAGAAATTAGAATGACGGATGACGAATGGTTTGATGAATTCTATGTGAAACTTAATGATATAGTCAATTCGAGTTTCAATCTAGGTGAGAAGATCCCCAAGTCCAAAATTGTTTTAAAAAGTCCTTAGATCCCTACCTGAAAGGTTTAGACCTAAAGTCACCGCGATTGAAGAAAGTAATGATTTAGATGTAGTTAAGATAGAAGAACTCGTAGGATCCATTCAAATCTATGAACTCACTATATCTCAATCGAAAAAGGTTAAATCTATAGCCATGAACACTATTAGGGAAGAAGATAGTGAGTCAACCGATGGTGAAACCCTTAGGGACGACAAAATAGCTTATTTCGTTAAACAATTTCAGAAGGTGATGAGGAATAGGAGAAAGCCTCAAGAATGGAAAAATGATGTCACTAGTAAATTCTCGAATGCTAAGCGTGAGAAGAATAACTCTAGGACTGCTAATAAGAAAACTCAGTCAGTTAGATGCCATGAATGTCAGAGTTTTGGTCACTATAGGAATGAATGTCTTAAATTGAAGAACTTGAATAAAAGAAGGCATAAGGCATTAGCAGTGACCTTGAGTGATGATGAATCAAATTCGAGTGCTCAGAGTGATACCTCTGGTGGTGAGGATGAATAAAATTTTATGGCCATTACATCTATAGCTATGATTAAATCTGATAAGGAGAATGAAAAGGTTAAGAATGATGAACAAAGTGAAAAATCTAAGGAAGATACTAAGGATAAAATCGATATTCATGAGTCCTATCGAAAGTTATTTGAGGAGAGTCTTAAAATAAAGAAGGTCAATAAAGTTATGCTGAAAAAGGTAAATGAACTTGAAAAAAAAAAAAAAAAACTCATAGGTGACCTTCAGGGCTCTACCAAAAACCTGAGTGAGTTGAAACTTGTTAATGAGAACTTGAAGCCAAAGTTAAATCCTTAACAAGTGATCTTGAAAAATCTAATACTCAACTTCATTCTTTCATGAGTGGTACTCAAAAACTTGACAATTTGTTAAGGATGAACAAGACTGCTGCAAAAAGGCATATTTTAGGTTACGTTCAAAATGATAATACTACTGCTAGTACATCCAAGACCAGGTTTGTCCCAACCGCTAACAAAGCTCGGAATACTGTTAATCTTGAACCTAAGGGCAAGAATATCTTTTGATCAAGACCTGTAGACAACGTAGGGTCAATCGTTCTATATATTAGCAACAAACTTCGAGCATGTTTGAACCTAGATTCATTCTCACCTGTTACCATTGTGGTGCACTGGGACACACAAGAGCTAGGTATCGTAAGCTCACAACTAGAAGTAAAACTCAGAATGTCTCGAGCATTGTTAACTTTCTTGGCAATCAGGTTAGCCACTTAACTGAGATGATATCTCAGTTAACTAGAATCAATTCGACTTCTAAGAATGTTTGGGTTAAGAAAAGTGACCTGAAAGGTCTTGAGATTGATCGTGCTCTTAAAAGTAAGAGCATCCCTGTATCTCTTTGATTAGTTACCTAGGTGCATGCATGTGCAATTCATAGAGTCCGTTCATTCTTGCACGCATCTCAACTATTTGTGTTTTGTTTTGATTTTGTGTTTTTTTTTTTAAATTTTTTTTTATTATTTAAAAAAATTATGTTTCTGGCCTACTAGACATTTCATGGTGCTCTTAAACATAGCATTTGTGACCTAGTATGCATTCATCTAATCTATACTATCATTTTCATTACTTGGTTCGATTTAATGTGGAGTATTGAGTATAGGTTTCTTCATGTACCATCTGCACAACACATAATGTGATCTTGTGAGTGAGTCTAAACCGCATGTGTGAGATTGGTGATGGCTGTCATCCGTCGGTAAGGTGGCCTTGAACGTAAATTGACCTTCACTTAAATGACCTAAGCTTATATATATATATAAAATAAAAAAGGGCTTGGTTCATCTTATACTCTTTTTCGTAGTCTATTTGACTCGAGTAATTAAGCCCGAGAGATTCTCATTACCTGGTGCCTATGGTCAACTAACTAGGGTTAACCGGCTTAAAGCTCGTTACAGGGGTCATTTTAGTCACTTAATGGACAAGAACCTACACATAAGATGCAATAGTTGAGAAAAATAACATATAAATTATGCGTTCAAATTCAAGGGGAGAATATATATATATATATAAGCTTGTTTTTTAAGGTCCTAATAATCTTATGGGTTTGACTTTCATTGGTAAGGGAACATACTTATTTCATAGTAACGGTCTCATGTCATTTCTCACAAATTTAAGGTTTAGAGTCATGTTCACGAGAAAATAGTGGCACTTAACACACGTGAGTCACGTATACACTTTATTCCATTTTAACTTGACTGAGTACGTGGGAAATTTTTATTGATGGTGCATTATTTGTGAACACATACATTTTTGAGTTCATCTGTATGTCGAAGGCATAATTTTTAAAAAAAGGGGGGGGCTACTTTTAGTTATTTTCAAAAATTCAATGCTATTTTTGTCAAAGATCTCGCTAGCTTATTGTTGAACCCCACTCGAGCGATAGTAGCAGAGGATGTCCCGCTCGCTTATCGCTCACCTCCTCTTTCTCGAGTGACCACCATGATTTTTGAATTTAACGTTATATTTTAGGGTTTTTTTCGTCAATTTCCTTCGATTTTCTTCCCAAATTTCACCAACCTACATCAAATTTGTGCTTTCCCCACGTCTTGAACTTCCTAAATCATTCAATTGTGATGCTATTTCATTGAATCAACGAATTTCAAAGGTAAATCTCTAAAACTCCTAATTTTCTCCCTTTTTGCGATTTTTTTTTTGTTTTTTGTTTTTTTGGCCATTCTTGTTTCAATTTTTTGGCTTTTACACTTTATGTTATTACAATGTGATCACTTATTGCCCATTTTTGCAACACCAAATTGTTTGTTTGGACGGTTTTTGATGCGACAATTTCTTTTTGTACTTTTATCCTTTCGCTTGAATTTTGGTGGACTTGGTATAGTCTTGGGAGTTGAATTTAGTGTTTTTCCTTTGAGAATTGGGGTTGTGGAGAAGTTAGGTATTTTATTTTAGCTTTGGGCATATTTTTCCTTGTTTTTGAGGGTGTTTTTGGTGGATTGAAGAGTAGATCTTGATGATTGGCATATTGAATTATCAAGCTATGGTTGGAGGTGTGATGTTTGCTTTACATTACACACACGGAGCACACATGATCACTTGGTGTCGTGTTTTGGTTGATTTTGGGTAGTGACACTATTTCACACATGGTTGTCCTACGTCACGACAACATGTCATGACATTATTGTATCGTGTCACCTACGTCTAAGCATCACGGTATCCTTATGTGCATCCATACTATGTTATGTTGCATCTGTACTCGTTGCCTCGATTTGCGTACATTCATGCATATCATACGGTCTATGTTCAGTCGAGTTTTTGATGTGTTGATTTTCCACATTTCAGATGCCACCTAAGAGGGCTCGTGCTGCTACTTCTACACCTGGTACCTCTACATCATACAATAGGTCTAGGTTTATCTCAGCGATTGCCCAAGATACTTTTGGGGTCCCAGTTTTCCTTGAGGCCCATTTTATTTGAACGTAAGGTCATTATGTCTGTCACTCGACCTCACTGCTATTTTCACATCCCAGGGTTGGGAGCCATTGTTGGTTAAGTTGACGCCTCATCCTAATCTTATTGTTTATGAATTTTATGCTAACATTCATGACGTTAGTGGATCGACCTATAAGGTTATTCTTCGGGGTATGACAGTTATGATCACACTCGATGTCGTATCAAGTCTAGTGCATATTCCTAGAGTCGTTCATCCATTGTTTCCATATCTTTCTATTGACACACTTCTAGCGGACTCTCTTGTCACGGAGACGATGGTGGGACTACCTTATACTTGTTTAATATATCGATTAGTGATAGACCTACGAGTGAGCTTTCGTAAAGAGGTTCTGAGGCGGGTTTCTTGGTCGATTGGCCATACTACGATTTCTCATAGCATGTCACATGCTTCTTCTGAGCCAGCTTAGCTAGTTGACCTGACTGTGCTAGCTGATCCCATCAATGAACTTATCTCTTTTGATCCCTCAAATTTTCATACTGCTTCTTCTGCTCATCCACCCACCGATATCCCATCTTCGTCTACTTTTTCTCCTCCTCCCTCTGAGTCTATTTCCAATGACCTATCTGTTGCTCTCTTGGGGCATATGACAGTGTTGATCGAGCAACAGGCTCGTATGATGGAAGAGATTACATAGCTATGAGCTACAGTTCATGACACACTATTGAGTTTACTATGCTTCGTATTGCTGTTGGGTATCTTCAGTAAGGACTACGATGGATTCATCGCCATTGGGACGATGGTGCAGCTTCTGATGAGGAGACTGATACTGATGATGCTGGTGGTGTAACATAGTTTCTAGGATGCCCCCTGTCATTTTGTGACAAAAAGGAGGAGTAGATTGATGATGATGGAGTTGGTTATTCTGGATATATATGATTTTTTTACTTGACTTGATGTATCTAAAAATTTTGACTCAAAGGTATTAAATGATAATTTCAGTATTGCTAGATTAAGTTCCAATGTTTTGTAGTATTAATGTTTAGTTTTGGTATGTTGGGTTGCATTGATATTATATCTTAATATAGCTTATGATATGAAACTGAAATGATGTGTTACGAATTATATCTGATTGGATTAACTGCTTGAATTGCTTTTACACTTAGTACTATTTCACATATATTTTACACTGGGTATTTGAGTTATTTGTTTCAGGAAATAGGTTTACAAAGAAAAAGGAAAAAACACAATTAAATCAAGACAGTTAATGTTGGTTGTGTCAGTTATTGAGTCTGTATTTTTTTCTACTACCTTGACTTTAGATTGTAGTTTTGTCACAAAATGTCAAAGTGGGAGCTTGTTAGGTTTTTGATGTAATTGGCAAGCCTGTGAACAAAAGAGACTTAAATTAATATGTTGTAAAAGTCAAGGAGTAAGTTACAAATAGTAGAAATTGTGTTATATTAGGTCTAGGGTTTGAGAATGGAAAATAAGGAAAAACGGCGCCGTAATTTCTCTAGACTGTCACTAAAACTTGACTCAAGCGTTAGAAATAGAAATATTGTGGCCCATTTGTTGCTTTGCCTTTACTCGAGTGAAAACCAATCGCTTGACTATCGTCCAGCCTTCACTCGAGTGATAGAGTTATCCGAAGAATTCTTAATTCATTTTTAAGGCTTTTTATCCGACCCATACATTCCTTATTCTACATATAAATACCAAAACATATCTCAACGTTTTTTTTAAGGTTGAACATTAAGAAATCATACGCTCTCTATATCCTTTTCATAAACTTGCTTTCAACCTTCAAATTTGATTTGTTCTTAGAGGTGAAAAACATCAAATTCATAATCCAAATACCAAATTGCTACTTCCTACATATCTGTCAGAGTTCTCAAGACCAATGGAAGGTGACTAGAGTTCCAGTTGTTGAAGAACGCGAAGTTCTTCGTTGATCCACAAGAGATAGACTAATTCATAAAGTCGGGAGTTACTGCAGTAGTGCACAATCCAGGAAGGCTTTGAAAATTGCACCTGGGAGTGGGTGCAGAAGTATACAATCCAGGAGAGCTGTGAAAATTGCAGTCAGAAAATACTAGTGGTAGTCGTGTCTAGCGGACTGTAAGTTCTAATTCGTTTATAGTGAATTGTTGACTTGTAAAGTGCCGGAGTCTTACCCAGTTCGGGTTTTTCCATGATCATTCCTGGTGTTTATTTATTGCTTTCATATAACTGCGACAATTCAACTTAGGAAAATTGACTTGTTTGATTAAGCATCTAGAGATAATTAATAGTGACTTGTTGCTAGTTAATTATTAACTTTTAATTCCGTATAATCACCTATTCACACCCTTTAGGTGTAGTTTGGGTCGAATCTCATTATTTCAAAGGGAATTTGATTTCTTCCATCCTTTGACCGACAAGGTGATGAAAGATACAGAAAGCAAAAATGTAATGAAGATAAAGAAAAGAAGCTGGGTCTCCATTGCGGTAGCTTTTGGTTACGTTAGGTTGTACAAAATGTTCTCAAAACATCTCCTTTATATAGCGGCGACAAAATTACTATTTTTGTAACGCCCCAAATTCTCGGAACTCGAAGCGGTAAAAAAAAAAAATCAACTCTTTGTTTGACCTCTTTAATGCTAACCAAAATAAATTGTAAATAAAAAAAAATAGAGTTTGAAATATATAAAAATTATAATGGAAGATATATGTCCATAAAGACTTTAGAAAATTATGGTGTAATTTGATTTTTGAAAAACATCTCGAGAAAATTTAGCAACTTTCGATTGCGCAGCAGCAGAAAGAAAAATATGTTGGGCCTAGTAAACATTGACTAAAAATTCGGAACTGACTTGACGCAATCTAGCAAAATGGACATAACTTTTTTCTCTAGATAATAATTTAGTGTAATTCCAAATACACCTATTAAAAGACTCATAGTCATTTCAAACCTCAGTGATTTCACTCTAAAACATGTATTGTAGCCCAAGTTATAGCATTTTAAAGTAAGAGAACAGAATCTGAAATTCAATCCAGCAATAAATAAACTTCATGCATAATATTTCCAACGTTTCTAAATTATAGTCATCTTGCAATATATATAAAACAAGGAGAAATAGAAAGTTAACATTTTAAAAGTGTTGTCTAAGTATTCATAAAAAAATTATACAAATGGAGATTTTAATAGAAAGTTAAAAGCATTTCAATCGTCGAGCACTTGTCACAATGCCAAACACTTTCCATGCCTTCATTTAACCTATAAATATTGTAGGAGTGAGTATCACAAGTAATACTCAGTATGAAACACTTCAATAAATGGTAAAAAAAAAAAAAAAAAAAA
>CAIGRO010308198.1:0-27131 GCA_903798355.1 Fraxinus baroniana | reverse complement strand
ATTGGTGGCGCTGCCCCCGAACCCCTGTAAGCTTCCATCCCTTCAACTTTGGACCCCTCTACTACTCGACGAGCCGACTCCGTCCCCACTCAAAATTAATCTAGGTTCGCCCTTGTATCCACCAGAAGATGGATGTGATGGCAAATATGTTTGATCCAAAAATTGCAAGAACGCACCTAGCAGTTCAACTATGCAAGCATGTCTACGAGGTCATCAAAGATTACGAGACTGACCTTGATCTTGTATCACAGAGCATCATGAGGGATAAAAAGATGAAGGGAATCGTCATTGCACAAGATCGATTCTGTTTAAATCCACGTGTTTTTGTTTAATGGGAAATCTTGTCATTTCTGACTCTGTAAATGTCGAATTTTGCTTTACCAAAGAAATCTCAAGAACATCCTGAAGATTAATCCTTTACAGATTTACATCAAAAACCATAAGCCATAGTATCATTCAAAAATTTGATCTTCAAGATTTACAGTGATGTTGAGGCTTTCGCGTACGTACTGTCATGCCTGATGGTGAAGATAAATGCTTGACAACCTTGCACCTATTGAATTGGAATGGTCGAGCCTCTTGCTGTGAAGATTATTATTGACATTCCTCGAGATGATGATGGGTACGGAAATTTGTAAAAACAGTTTTGTCATCTCATGCTTTCATGTGCACTTTGAATATATTTCGATATTCATTTTCAATTACATAAACATACATAGTGTCTAACATATATTTGAATTCACGACTACGGTCTATACGTGATAAAGTTTGTCGAGTACATCATAAATGGGAAAATTGATCTGATGGCTGAGAAATTTGATCCAATCAAATCTAGATCCCGTCTGTCATGTCATCTTTTCAAACATGGATGCGAGAAGTTGATTGAAACGTATGATACGGACTTCGACTTAGTTTCAAGCAGTGTACGACAAGATAGGAAGTTGAAGGGTATGGTGATACAGTAGATGCATTTGAACAATTTACCTTATGTTGAACAATTAGAGTCTGTTTGATTGTAAAAGTGGAAAATGGGTGGAAAGAAAATAAATTCTAGGGAATTGAATTGTTTAGAAATTATTTTACTGAAAACTGTAATCAATTGTGTTTGATTGGTGTCATTTTTTACCTAAAAAATGTTGAAAATCTGGTGTTCATTTGACTTTATTTTTTATAAAAATTGTCTATTAAAGTGATAATTTCTTTTACCATTAGGTTTAGAATTTTTTCACTTGCTAAAAAAAAATTTAAATTTTTAGAAAAAAATTATCGTATCGAATACCATTTGTTTGACTTTGTTTTGCATGAAAATTGTCAATAAAAGTGATAAATTTTTTTACCGTTGTATCTAGAATTTTTTCCAATTGTTTAAAAAAAAAAAAAAATCTTGGTTCCACAAAATCAAGGAATTGGTAAGCATGTGAGCCAAAGATGGAAAAAAAATTCCATGGAAAATAAAGTGTATCAAACAAGACAAAAGTGGAAGTTGAAATTTATTTTCCATTTTCCATGAAAAATAATGGCCAATCAAATACACCCTTAGTTTCTATTGGATTATCAAACCTCAAATCTTTTGACAATGTTTCATTTTCGTACGTGAGAAAATATGATATGTTAATATCTCGTAATGCAATGAAATGTAGTATACTTTTGCTTCAACTTCTTAAAATGTGACATGAATATTGTGTTTTCGTGTTACAATTATGTATTTTCCAATTATCGGGAAAGAAAATATGTTTTCATCCACATGTACATTTTTTTCCCCATTTGGCAAGTCCCCAGAAACTCCGATGTTAACTATATTGAAAATAATTGAAATGGCTAATGTCAATTGATTTTTACTACATCTAAAACCAATTATCATCGTGTTTGTGTCATTTGAGACAAATTTAATGGTAAAGTTGCAATCATCACACATGCTTAGGTTTTTAATAATGCAAATAGGTGACTTTGGTGGTGTTCTCATAAGAGCATATGCCGTAGCCAACTTCTCTCTGTGATAACTGAGGCTATATTCTTTATGTTCCTCCTCTACATCATGCAATTCACAAACATGTGCTGGAACATAACCCAGTGGTTTAATTTGTAAGCAATTATATAATCCTAATACCAAGGTCTTTAGAATTCATGATTTTCACGTATAGATTAATTGATCAAGAGACATACCTTGATCCATAGCAATAATTAAAAGATTTAAACTTACAAAATAGGAACTAATAAAATCTAGAAACTGCTATCTCTTTTCCTCAATGTAATTGAATGAGATAATTTGATGGGTTTCATTCACTTTTATAGGCAGAAAGAAGCATTCCAAGGGTGATGAAAAACTATTCACTTTCCATCAAAGTGGATAACTATAAAAAACTGCAACTTCTCAATGGACCAATAGAATTTTAACAATAATAAATCACATTAATTAATTTATTAATAATATTATTAGGACCACATTAATTGGTTTTACATTCTCCCACTTGGTCCATGTAATATTACATCGTAATGTGGTAAATAACTTAATGCGCATATAAAAAAATTCCTCATACATTGGTCACTTAATATATCATCCTTAAATAAAGACTAATAAGAGTCATAGCAGTTTTACACCATCATAATTTCTTCCATGTACTACAATATTAGTCCCTACCTAACATGACATGTAATGAGAAGTTCGATAACAGTATTTCAATAATGTCTTTGAAAAGACTGTCCTTGTCAGCATTCATATAATCCATTCATGTACATATATCAACTATTATGATATGAATAATATTGTCAAAAAAAAAAAAATTAAAAAAAATACATAAACGAGCTCAAAGTGTCAATTACATAAATTTCATAATGTCAATGATTATCTCCAATAATGCTCATTCTTTCGACATGTTCATTAAATGTCTTCGGTGGCATTCCTTTCATTAGTGGATCTGCAATCATAAGATTGGTACTAATATGCTCGATTGATACCTTTTGTTTTTGAAATTCTTCTTTAATGGCAAATTACTTCAATTCCACGTGTTTAGCTCCTTTAGAGTACTTGTCGTTCTTTGAAAAGAAGACTGCTGTAGAATTGTCACAACAAAGTTTTAGCGGCTTAGCAATACTGTCAACAATTCCAAGCCCTGAAATAAAGTTCTGCAGCCAATTTCCTTGACTTGTAGCCTCAAAGCATGCCACAAACTCATATTCCATAGTGGATGCAGTAATGACCGACTGCTTCTCACTTTTCCACGATATAGCCCCTCCAACTAAGAGGAATAGATAGCCAAATGTGGACTTTCTAATATCCACACATCCAGTAAAGTCTGAATCTGAATATCCGATGACCTCCATATTTATAAGTGAGCATGTGGTCTTTCGTTCCTTGCAAGTATCTCAGTACTTTCTTTGCAGCTTTCCAATGATCAAGTCTTGGGTTACTATGATACCTGCCCAGCATTCCGACAGCAAAATTGATGTCTGGTCAGTGCAAGTCTGAGCATACATTAAACTCCCCACAAGAGATGCATATGGAATAGCTGTCATTTGTTTACATTCCAATTCATTCTTAGGACATTGCATAAGATTAAATTTGTCTCTTTTTTTTTTCTTTTTTTTTATCGCTGAACAATGTTTCATCTTAAATCTCTCTAGAACTTTATTGATATATTTTCTGAGATAACCTTAACAATCCTTATGACCTATCTTAGAATATTTCAATTCCAATCACATAGGTTGCCTCTCCTATATCTTTCATTTCAAAATTTTAGAGAGAAATTTCTTAGTCTCATGTAATAGACTGAGATCATTAGTAGCTAGCAAGATGTCATCAACATATAGAATCAAAAATATAAACTTGCTCCCACTGATATTTAGATATATGCATCGATCAATGATGTTTTCTTTAAATACCAAGGAAGTAATGGTATCGTTGAACTTAAGATACCACTGATGAGAAGCTTGTTTAAGTCCGTATGTTGATTTCTTTAATTTACACATCGTGTGCTCCTTTCCTTTAGTTGAAAAATCTTCAGGCTGATCCATATAAACTTCTTCATCTAAATTTGCATTTAGAAAGGCGATTTTCACATCCATTTGATGTAGCTCTAAGTCATAATGAGCTACTAAAGCCATTATAATTCTAAGTGAGTCCTTCTTAAATACTGGAGAAAATGTTTCATTATAATCAATGTCATCTTTCTGAGTAAAACCTTTAGCAACAAGTCTAGCTTTATATCTTTTGATACTACCGTTAGAGTCGCGCTTAGTCTTAAAGATCCATTTGCACCCACTCTTTTACACGATTCAGATAATTCAACGAGATCCCAGACTTCATTATGTTCCATATATTTCAACTTATCTTTCGTGGCATCTAACCATTTATCAGAATTAACAATCTTAATGGAGTATGAAAATGAAACTGGATCGTCATCAACAATTCCTAAGTCAAATTCAGACTCTTGTAGGTAAACCACATAATCATTAGAAATAATAGGTCTTTGTTGCCTTTGTGATTCTTAATTCTATTTCATGTGGTTCATTTAGTGCAGGTTCATTAGTAGCAACTTCATTGTGAGATATTTGATCATTTATTTGTTGTTCTGGCAAATTATCATACCGTTTAACAATTCAAGGAACAACAATATTAGAAGAAGTTGAGGGTAGAGAAACTCAAACTTCTTATATTTCCACATTTCATGATTCCGAACTCCAACTAACTTCACCATTCTCAATGAACCTAGCATTTCCAGTTTCAACAATCCTAGTACTATGATTAGGACAATAAAATCTATACCCCTTTGATTTTTCTAGATAACCAATTAAAAATTCACTAATTGTTCTTGAATCCAGTTTCTTTTCATGTGGATTATAAATTTTTGCTTCGACCGGCAACCCCAAACATGTAGGTACCTTAAACTAGGTTTCTTTCCCGTCCACAGTTCAAAAGGAGTCTTTGGAATTGCCTTACTAGGAATCCTGTTTTGCAAATATATCGCAGTCTTTAATGTAAACATTCACAAAGAAGTGGGTAAAGAAGAATTGTTTAACATACACCTAACCATTTATATCAGAGTACGATTATGTCTTTCAGCTACACCATTTTGTTGTGGTGTGCCTGACATAGTGTATTGAGAACATATGATGCATCTTTCAAGAAATTTGGTAAATGGATCGGGGTGTTGTTCAGTTTCATCATATCTTCCATAATATTCACCACCTCTATTAGATCTAATGATTTTCACATTTCTTTCTAATTGCCGTTTAACTTCATTGACAAGATCTCTAAAGCATTTACAGCTTGAGACTTTTCATGCAGCAGATAGACATAATCATAACGTGAAAAGTCAACAATAAATGTGATAAAATACTTTTCTCCAGAAAATGATGGAACATCAAAAGGCCCACATATATCAGCGTGTATTATTTCAAGAAGTTGTGTGCTTCTTGTGGCTCCTTTCTTTATGTGTTTGGTTTGTTTGCCCTTAATACAATCTACACAACTTTCGAGATCACTAAAATCCAAGTCAGGAAGGATTTCATTCTTTACTAATCTTTCTATCATTTTCTTGGATATGTGACCCAAATGTTTATGCCACAAGTTAGCAGATCATTCATTCAATAAACCACGTTTAATACCAACATTATGATGCAAGGTTAAAAGTGTTTCGACAAAGAGGTTATCAAGCTTTAATTTATATAATCCATCACAAATAGAAGCAGAACCAATAAGATTGTTTTCTTTAAATAAACTTAAACATCCATTTCCATAACTAAAGAAATATCCAGAAGAATCAAGTTTTGATAAGGAAACTAAATTGCGAGAAATAGAAGGTATATAAAGAGTTTGAAGTAAATCTAAATGATGTCCTTTGTCTAAAATCAAACGATAGGTTCCAATGGCTTCAATAAGCTTTGACTCGATTGCCCATCAGATCAAACTTTTCATTTGGATTTATGGTCCGGATTGTAAGGAATCCTTACATCGTATTGGTAACGTGAGTGGTACATCCGGAATCAATCCACCAAGTATTATAAGGAACTTCTGCCAAATTAGATTCAAAATATACATAAAAAAAATCTTATCTTTACTTTCGAACCATGCCTTACGTTTTAGACAGTCCTTTTTGTGGTGCCCATGTTTACGACAGAAATGACGCATATTCTTCTTGTGTTCCTTATTGTGGATTTGAGTAGAAAACTCATTTTTCTTTAGTAGTCCTTGCTTAATACCCTTTCCAGACCTTTTTTTTTATACTTCTTTCAAATCCCTTGATGACTTATGAGACGAACATAATGGGTTCTTTGATTCTTAAGCCTTGTCTCCTCTTGCACGAGCATACTGTTCATTTCATTCACATTCCATTTGTCATTTAAGGTATTATAGTTTATATGGAACAGACCATACTTAAGAGGCAAGGAGTTGATGATAAACTATACCAAAATTTTTTCACCCACAGTCATCTCAAGAGTCTTAAGTCTTGCTACAATGTTCTCATTTCAGTAACATGCTCATGCATGTTACGTGAACCATCAGATTTCATGGTGGTTAGGGTACCCATTAGTGTGCCAGCAAGTGATTTGTCAGCTGTTTGGGAACGTTCTTCCACAAACTTCATATATTCATTAGTAATCTCAATTTTAGGGATAGTGGACTTTATATTCTTTGCTAAGGTCATTCGCATAAACATTAGGCTTAATCTATTTGATCTTTCCCAAACCTTATGGAAAGATTTTTCATCAGCACTACTTTCATCAGTGAGACCAGCAAGTTTCTCAACTTGAAGTGTCAAGTCTAAGTCCAAAACACCTAAATTGAACTGGACTTGTTCACACCGGTTAGAGAAATTGAGCTCATTGAATAGTGGTACAGATGAAGCATGCGAATGCAGAGAAACTGGAACAGATACAGCAAAATATAAAATGCTTTAACATTAATGCTTTGAGTTTTGACTTAAAACATTTAAATTCAGATTCAAATAACATTAATTGTATACCATAGTTCTCCTTTAGGTGATACTACATTATACCATCATAATAAATATAATGATGCTAGTTAATTTCACGTAATTGGTAATTAAATATATCTTAATCAAACATAAACACATTTAACTAAGTATATCAATTAACCACGATCACGTTCGAGATTAATAAAATTAACTGATCAGCCTTTGAGAGATCTATAACAATTTTATAATCTATGAACGTCAATATACTCTTGACAACAAAAACAACAATAATAATAATGTCATCTTCATTCATAAGCATCAAACCATCAAAAATAATTGACAAATAAATTATAAAATTTGGCGTTGGCAATATCATAATGTTTGGCCACTTTGATGACTAACAAACAATATTAACTGAACATTAATTACATAAACAAAACATTTATCACTTGTGTTTATTTACAGATTGACAATAAATAAACAAGGCACAAAAGGTAATTTGCTAAACTAATTAAAATCTGAAAATAAGTGGCCACTAACAAAAAACAGTCAAAGAAAAGTTTATATCACTTCCTATCCTCCTTCCATAATCAGTGATGCATAAAAAATTCTATCATTTTCACATATTCAATTATAAACAAATAAACTCATTATGAGAATCCGAAATCCTTTGAAAAACGAGTACCAGTAATGTCTTTCCTTCAATTAATTGATTTGCGTATATCAGTACGTGTTACTGTCCATTCTCTTAAAGAACAAGGCCCAATTGCCATACAATTCGTGGACAGTAAAGCATATAAAGAGTACTGGCAATTTTAATGCACATATTCAAAGGCAGACAAAAGACTAATTTCCTGGCGACTTGCAGTTTCTGGTGATTCCCTTCCGACATTAATTTCTAATTATTCTTCTATATTTTAGATCTTGATTCATAAATCAATAAGAACAATTAAGGATCAATAAATGAAAAACAATAATCTTTAAAGGAAAATCAAGAATTTCCTAACTTAGCTCTGATACCACATGTAAGCAATTATATAATCATAATACCAAGATCTTTAGAACTCATGATTTTCACATATAGATTAATTGATCAAGAGGCATACCTTGATCCATAGTAATAATTGAAAATTTTAAACCTGCAAAATAAGAACTAATAAAATCTAGAAACTGTTCTCTATCTTTTCCTCAATGCAATTGAATGAGATAATTTTATGGGTTTCATTCATTTTTATAGACACGGAGAGGTAGTCAAATGGTCATGAAAAACTATTCACTTTCCATCAAAATGGATAGCTATAAAAAATCGTCACTTCTCAATGGATCAATAGAATTTTAACAATAATAAACCACTTTAATTAATTTATTAATAATATTATTTGAACCACATTAATTGGTTTTACATAATTTGCATATATTCATTACAAAATGATTGTGATGGAGTTAGAAGAATATAAACCAATATGTCATTTCCTTCAGCAATACGACTACCAAAATAATAATAATAATAATAATAAGTGTGCTATCCAAGCAATACACGTTATCCATGGACTGTGTGTGTCATTATTTCGTATGTCCCCTGCGTGTAATCACTCAATCTAAGTCCACTGAATATGTAGTACTTAATTACCAAAAATATTTTACGTTAAAGTAATATATAGCCAGTGTAATCCATATTTTCCACACCATTTGAACCAATTATTGAATTTAGTTTCACGCTTACGTTTTCTTACATGACACATCGGCAAAGGCTGCTTACATGTTCTTTTATTATGATCCTTACCTCCACAACGTCTACACCTTGTTGTATCGATTCACTTAATCTTGCACGCCTCCTACCATTCTTTGGCCGATTGGCCTAAATCCTAAGTTTAGAGGGGAGTATATGATCACGACACGCATTATTGATGTCTATCTAATGTTTGGAACCCCTAACGGAGTGATAACCGTTATATGTGTTTATGTACGAGTCCTTTGTGTGTTAGCTTGGAGCAATAATTGTATGGTTGATTCCCCTTCTCCTCGCTGATCGCCAAAGCATGTAGACATTAAACTCAATCGGTTATACGTGCGCATCATACAAGCCAGATCTACAATACGTTTTGTTCTATCGTAACAAACTTTAATTCATTCGTTATCATCTCAACGAGGTCCACATATTTGAAAGAACGTGGAACTAGAAGACCAAACGTATGTAAACCGTTCTCCACAAATACATTCAACAATTCCATTTATCTGAAAATAATATTGTCCAATGATAGATATCAAATATTCACATGCATAGTAAATAAAAAATTGGACCAATTCATATGGAATCGTAAATTTAAAACATTGCTGTAATATGTATCTTATGCCTTGTTTAACTGATGATTCACATTGTCAAGATCACATAATTGTGCAAACTAAATTAAATTAATGTAATTAGATTTGATTTGATTTTATATTGATTGAAGAATAGTACATTACACAAATGGATGAAAAAATAATTTTTTTTTCAAGAAATCAACAGATTATGAAGATTGAATCAAAATTTTCCAAATTTTAGCAACAAGATCCAGAGCCTGTTTGAGCCCCATTTTATTATAAGAATGCATTTTGGAAGTAGATTAATGGAGAATATGTGATTAAAAAATAAAGAAAAGTTGTATGTGATATTATTTTATTGAAGAAATTATGTCTGAAAAGAAGAGAGAAATATATTTTGAAAATAATGGAAGTTAAACAAGGGCTATAAACTAATATAATCAATTTCAATCCATAAAAGATTCGTATTTTTTTTCTCAATTTCAAGAGATGAGAATTCCCACAAATTTTGAAAATTGAATAAAAAGATTACTCACCATCACAATCAAAACATGAAATTTGCTTGAGAGATGTAGAGGATGAGAGAAATGTTCGTTCAGCTTCCAGTCCTGATGAAGTGTATAAAGAGTTAGAGTTTATGATGAGGTGAGATCACAAAGGAAAAAAATGATTTCATGATAACGTCAAATTTTGGGCAGAATCCATCGTTTAGGCCATCGATTAAACGTTTTTTTCCGTTTATGGTAGTTTTTATTTTGGTAATATCTCATTCAATAAAAGTCGAATTCATATTCCGTTTGTTGGAGGATGATTCTGAATCTTAGAAGTTTCTATTTTAGTTGTTATCTCGAATTTTTTCATTTATGAAAAAATATCGTTTTTTTATTTTTTATTATTTATTTCCGAATTTTGCTAGGTTTTGGCTATTTAAGACATTGTAAGCCCTTAGAAGCCGCATTATTGAATTGAATAAAATTTTCGTGAGTTTTCTCTCATTTTGTGTGGATTTTCATCTTCCCTATAATCTTCCGCTACGTCAAGTCCGATGACAAATTGTATGATACAATCTTCAATTTGAAATTCCCCTGATGGAGAAGAGACATTAATTGCTATCGTAATGTATGCATTTTTTTTATCCTTTTAAATTTTCAATTACGAGAATTGAACTCGAGTCTTAGTTTAGAAGGTAGTATGCCTATATTTGGCCTCCATTTTTCAAAAATTTATTTTTTCAAAACTCATTTTCAATCACATTCTTCTATAAAATAATATTACACATAACTTAAAATTTTTCTTATTTTTAATCATAAAATCTTCAACAAAACACTGTTCAATGAATTTTTTGCCCAACAATGGGGCTCAAGGGCTTAATTATATTTTACATAGAAGACAGTACTCTAAATACATGTTACATATTAGGGTGCGTTTGATTGCAATTGTGAAAAATGGGTGGGAAGAAAACGAATTTTAGGGAAAGTAATTGTCTAGAAATTGTTTTGAAGGGAATTGTTAATTAAGTGTCTTTGATTGGTATAATTTTTCACCTGGAAAATTTTAAAATTTTGTGTTCGTTTGGCTTTGTTTTAGATAGAAATTGTCCATTAAAGTGATAATTTTTTCTACAATTGGTTATAAAATTTGTTTCCATTGTCAAAAAGTAAAAAAAAAACGAATTTTTTTTTCCTAAAAAATCATTTTTTAATCAAAATTTAGTGTTTGTTTGACTTTGTTTTACATGAAAATTGTCCATTAAAGTGAATTTTATTTTATAATTGATTATGAGATTTGTTTACATTGTCAAAAAAATAAAAAAATAAATTAAAAGCCGTCAACTGGAAAAACAATTCCCACCAAATTGGGAATTGGTGGGAATTGATTTTCCCCAATTTCAAGAAATAGCTGGCGCGTGAGATTCATAATGGAAAACAAATTGCCATGAAAATTGTGCACATCAAACATGGATGTTGGTGGGAAATGGAATTAAAATTCCATCTTCCATGGAAAAAAACACGTTTATCAAACAGGGCCTTATAGTATTTTGTGAACGATCGTGCTACAGTTACATAAGGCACACTCACAGACGTTTTACAGATGCGGTGGCAAGTAAGGGGTTGAAAAGGAAAGGAAAAAAGAGAAAAGAAGAGAATAAGCAGCCAAAGCTTCATTCCGTAACTGGTGAAAATCCCCTTTCAATCCTCCGACCGAAACCCTACGAATCGCCTCTTTCATGACCTCCATCCCCCGACGAACATTGGCCTGGGTTGCACACCATCTCCACCCGGAGATATCTTGCTTTTCCTTTTCATCGATTTTAAACTTTTGAAACCGCCTGAAGCAGTTAGCAAGGTAGACCTCCAAATCGGGTCATCACCGCCGTCCACCAACGTCTCACTCATCTCCACCTTCGCCCATCGTCTAAGTTCGCAGTCGCCGCACTCACACCCACTTTCGGTCGGTGACATTACTTTGTGGGTATGATAAATCATCATAAATTCAAAAACCTGAAATCTGAATATGTTACTCGATAGACAGCTTAATGTTGGAGATGTTATGGTTATGCTATTATGCTATCAGATTTGCTCTTAATAATCCAACTACTGGTGCAAGTAATTTATGGAGATGAATGAATATGAGTATTGACAGTTTGTTAATTGTGTTGATCATGGCTTAATTCAATCAAATTTGATTTCCGTTCGCCGATTTCTGTTTGCCTATTTAATTAGGTGTTGATGTTTATAATAGAAGAAAATGGTGAAGTTGCTTCGAAAAAGGTTATGCTCATTATTCTAAGTATGCTTCGTTAATCAGTTTGTTGTTGTTGCTAAGTATGCCATTGAAAAACTAAGCATGCTTCGTTAATCAATTTATGCTAAGTTGTTAATCACTATTCTAAGTATGCCTTTGAAAACATTTATGCTTTGTTAATCAAATTGTTGTCGTTCCTTCCCGTCCAGGATGAGACGTAGAAATGTTGGTGTTTTTCATGGATGTAGAAATACGGAGCACTTCTTTAGGGATTGTCTGATGAAATAGCGATGCCCATTGTGTGCACGTGGATTGCAGAAACATTTTGAGGTTCAAAGGGAGGCCGAGAACAAAGGGTGATTATTTAAAACGTGCAGTAGAAGTTGTGGTTATTTTGATTGGATCGAAAATGAAGAATCATGCGGCAAATTGAGTACCATGACTGAAGCGGTGAATCCTGCGGCAATCGAGGAAGTCGAAGACTTGCCAACTATGGTCGACAGCCTAGCTCGAATAGCCGAAAAACGAGACATCGAGATTTCGTTGAACGTCACATTTCGCAATGGGAATTGAAGTGTGGAAGTGCATGGAAAAGGCAAGGGCCTTGCTTGATCACCATTTACACATTGAATGGTTTCATTCAACTAAGCTTGTATGTAAAAGATTGCTACTAAAGTGAAGTGGGGTTTAGTTTAGTTTTGTTCAAGTGAAGTGGAGTGTAGTTTAGTTTCAAATCTGCTGATTGTGGAAAATTTGTGAATCAATTTTTCCTTCGTTTATAAGCTATTGATTTGTGGTGGAATGTTATGAATTTTCAATTATGCATGAAATTGCTGTGCTTTTGTTAGTAAATCAAATACCACAATATGCTTAATCATCCGTGCTTGCCGTATATACTACGAGCTCATTGATGTACCTAATGCTAATCTACCAAATTATCAATCATTGCCATCCGACCTTCTTCGAATTCCTTCAACAGTTTGGGAATCATATACTACTGTGTGAATAGCCGAGAAAATTGAACTTTTATGAATGTGGTAGGCTGGTAGCCAAACTTTTCTGGTATCTTTTTCATAATATCTCACAAACACCATCTATGTTTCGTATTCGAAAAAACAATTTCGATTGCATTTTGCATGGCTCTATCTTGATCAGTAATTATACCATCGGGGGTTGACTATGCATGCACTGCAACCACATGCAAAAAAGCCACACAAATGTACTTGTATCCTCATTCGATAACAAACCGCAACCAAGCATCGTAGATTGTCCTGGTGATTTACACCAACAAAATGGGCAAAAGGCATATCGTACTTATTTGTGAGATACGTGATGTCAAGGTGACAACATCGCCAAACTCTTTGTACGCTTACCAACACCTATTATCTGCCCAAAATATATTCTTAAGCCGTGACTCGTCGTCTACATCCATACTGAAGAAAAATCCCGAACACCGTACTTGCATCTTTGAAAAGTAGGATTGTAATGTTGCGGCATCTCCTTCTCCAAGTCGGTAACCATCTCACTTGTTCAATGTAGTTGCGACAATTCTTTTCCACAAAAGTCATATTCTCATACCCACCTGCTTCAACAACTGCGAAGTCGAAACTTTGTGCAACGGGATCCTTGCCATGTCATTCAATTTGAGCTTTCATTTCACATTTGCATTCAAACCTCGGTTGCATCGATACAACCTTGACTTTGAAGGGCTTGTTTTATGATTGTGCTCGAGGTGGACGATGTTAATTCTCCATGTTCCATTATCGTCCGACGATGCAGTTATCCTCGCTTTACAATCTTTCTGACTTGTTGGTTGGGGCTTCAAAGATGTGCTCACATTACTGCTTCTTCGACCTTCACGACTACATGTGAATGTCACATATCTAACAATTCCATCATCCCCCTTCTTAGAATTCATTTTCCTCACTGAAAAACCTACGGTGTAAGCATATCTCTTATAAAAATCAAACACCTCTTTCTCATTCTCGAACGTCATACCCACCTCCGTCACTTTCTTTCCATCTTGTAGTAAAGGATCTCCGTTCAAACCTTCCATAGTTTCGTGTCCTGCAACAAATCACGGAGCAAAACGTTGAGCTTAAAAACAAGAATTCATTTCATCCATCAATCTTTATATTATTAATCATATTATTTGTCATTACCTTTTGTTGATCGAAAAGAGATATGCTCGGAACCCTTTCAACTCATAACCCCACCATGGGCAAGAAATTTGCCTACCAACATAGGTCGAAGAAAAATAGGTTATAATCACTCACTATCAGAGAGTGATGAGCCATATATTCGTCATCCATCAATCTTTATATGATTATTGAACAAATGCTATTTTAGAAAAAAGTGAAAATGCTATATATGTACAAGAATTATGTCCACAATAATACAGCTAGGAGACAACAATAATAACTGATTAGAAAAAAAGAAAGAGGAATTAAAGATTAGGTCCTACTCACCTCTCACCTCTCAACTCCATCACATATTCATATCGTGGTCCAACCTAAAAAAAATACCATCCTCATGTGTAAATTTCTTGAGGGCCCAAGTCCTTTTTGTGCATTAAACTGCGATTGACCCATGTCAAACTTGTTCCATTATGACGCAATAAAGATGTCATCATCTAGTATTAATATTTTCACTTTAAAATTGTTTGTCGAATATCGAACTATTTAAAACTTTATACATCACATAAAATTAATTTCTGTTGGAGATCTTTGAAATATGTTAGTATCTATTTTCTTGACATATACATAATAAAATTTAAATATTTTTAGAATTTTACATGGAACCAAACTAACCCTAAATTGCGTTACCTTACCAAAGAACAGCAAGAGACTTCATACCATGTCTTTTATCTACTGATGTCTCTCTTTCTTAATATTATTATCCAACTCATTTTAATTTCATGCAGAACGTGTCTTTTCATTTAACTTTAAAGCATTTCGAGAAACTCTTTTACTTATTTATTTTTGGTTTCCTCGTACTAGCATGCATATTAAGAATCAAGAACTTTTGATATTGAACAAAAGTAAAACGAAAATAAATGATATATTATGCTATCTCCCAAGTATTGTGAACACGCAGCATTTGACAACGAAAATGTTCTTTATTTTTTATGTAACATATTTAAGTGTCATATGTGTTGAGAATTATTTTTTGAACGATTTTATCTTATATATTTTTAGATTATTTCGATAACACTCTTCCATAAATACATATTAAAGTGAAGTCAAAGAAAATTAACTTTTTGAAGAAAGCCAGTGAGACTACCACTAATATTTTTTGAAATATAAACTAACCATATCTAAGTAGTCACTTGTGTATTTTAATAATTACATACATGAAATTAAGTAAATCTTATCTAATATCACTGCATGTCAATTACTTTGGGATATGAACAGGGGTGAGTATGTGTTGGGTTTGGTCAATTTTTGCTTCAACCTAAACCCAATCTAATATGATCGGTTTGATCATAGTATAACCTAACCCAATCCAACTCAATCAAGTATCGATCAGGTTGTGTTATGTTGTTTTGGTTTAGGACAACTTGTCAATAAAGATTAAAGTAGGGGACCCGAGTTGGTGCAGATTTATAATTGACTCATGACTTATATAATATTAGGTCTCTATAGTTGCAATGACAAAAAAATTTAAATTATTTTGGCACTTCATTTCCGAAAATATTACATGGACAGATTGGTATTAAATTATATAAAGCTAAGAAATGTTTTTGTCAATTAAAATATTTTTGTGTTGAATGTGTATTCGTCCAAGCAATATCATAACACTTGTAAAGTTCATAAATATAGTCGGGTTGGATTGTGTGGGTTTATTCTATTTTCACGAGTTAACCTATAACCCGGCCCGACCCGTATACACAACCAACCTACCAAACCCATGTAAAAACTACAAAAAAATAACAAAAACCTGTCGGTTGTTTTGGTTTGAGCGGTTTTGGTGAGTTCGGTCGGATTTTGCCCACCCCTAGATATTAATATAGTAATTGATATATACGTGTGATACCACAAATTCTTTAGAGATCATGTAAATATATTCTCTACTAAATATTCAGTTCCTACAAAATGATATGATTTCAGTTTTTCTTTCAACAATATCGAAGATTAATTCAAAATGAAAAGACGAACAATTGAAGAGGTGCGAAATATAAATAAAGACGTCTTTGAGATTTGAAGAATAGCGTATATAAAAAGTAGTCTCCACGGTAAAATTCATAAGAAAGATCAACTCACATATGACATATAGAAACCAAGCATCATTAACTCTTATAAAATATTAAAAATAGTGTACAATGCACGTTCGACTATGATTAGTATCGAATAAAAATGCTTTCAATGTATACAATACTCCTTATGAAACTGCAACACAACTATGCTCTTTTACTTTATTGGCTTCCTATTTATATAAAAGATGATTAAAAATTTAAGTTAAAGTCAATTATTAATTTTAATCAGATATTTTATGGTATTCACAATTTATTAACCACACGTTTCATCAATTTTTATAAAAAATTTACTAAAAATTTGCTTTTTATCTAAAGCCCTGTTTGATACCCATTAAGTTTTGGGTAGATGATTTTCTAAGCCCCTGTTTGTTCCACATTATTTTTTTCATTCTCATTCTTCTACTCATTTTCAACCACACATTTTTCAATAAAATAATATTTTTCATCACATCAATAACTTTTCTTTTTTTTTCAACCACATATTCTCCATCAATCTACTATTTCAGAATACATTCTTTCAAAATAATGTGACTCAAACACACCCTAAGTTAAACAAGGACTTAATGTGAATCAAATGGCAAATGAGACGTTAGAACATTTTCAAGAGATTCTTTTAAAGTGAAATAATCTCTATTTTAAAGAGTCAACTGTTAATGAATGCATATTGTTAGTAACAAAATTAAATATTAAATATAAAGAGACAGTTGGAATATTTATAAATTTTTACTTTTTAAATTTATAAATGTTCTCTAAAATATGCTCTTTGAAAATAATCTTTTGAATATGCTCTTAATCATCACAAGTCAATTTACATGTCAAACCACAAATAAGACTAGTTTTGGTACGTTTCATAATATGTGGACAAATGGGATTAGATTAAAAACTTACGTCATTGGTGTAGATTGTGGTGATAGTCTTCTTTTATTTGGTAAAAAATGATTTTAAGGAATTTCCGATCATTGAAGTCAATCCAATTGAGCCACACAGGGCCACTATTAACAATTGGTAGGTATGATTCAATTTGCTTTCATTAGGATGTATTTGAACCACTATTACTACTACTATTATTATTATTTGGTTAAGAGTGAGTTTTGTAATAGTAGATTTTTTGAGAATGTGTAATAAAAAACTAGAAAAAAATTTGACTTTGCATGATTTTCTTTATTAAGAAAATATATGATTGGAAATAAGTCTGAAAAAAAAAATGAATTTTTAGATAATGACGATCAAACATAGACTTATTTGTATATATTATACTATTAGAGTGGACATGACTAGCACGAGAAATTAACCGCTTGAATAAATTGTCAGTGATAAGCTGGAAAAATATCATGATGATGAAAATATTAGAAATTGAAAAAAAAAAAAAAACGATTCATTAAAAATTCTTACAACGTGATATCCACAGAAGAATGACACGTATACTCATTTACTTGTCACAAAGTCAATTACTTTTTACTTTTTTATGACTCACATAATGCGTGAATCGAAGGACAAATGGAAGAATATCAGTTGTCGATCAATTCGATCCATGTGATCAACATCACAGGGAAGACTAGTTGTGCACGTTTAATAATATGTCAATCCAATATCAAGGAATTGTGATTTGTGAGAATATGATAGAAGTCAATCTATTATTGTCCTTTTGAAATTAGTAAACCAAATTCAAAATGTTTAAAATTACCAAAGTATTTTCAAGTTACTTTTTTTGTAAAAAGTTTTAACTTTCTGACTTGTGCAGAGGCGCGGAGTCAGGAAGGACAATTTTTTCCCTCCTACCGGATTGATACATAAAAAAATTTCGTACTTTTTTTTTGTTTTTACCTTAAAAATGACGTGGCCACCCTCCATCCGTCCATGGACATAAATTATAAAATGGAAACATTAAATCATTATCATTATAGGCAGAAAAAAGTAAGTTTAAAAATGCTTTTCTAATGACATGTTGAACCCTAATGCAAAAATTATACACGTGTTTATAAATAAATAGCTATTAGGAGAAGTCACAAGGCATGACAAAAACGTAAGGGTCAAATGAATAAATAAAATTCCACCACTGCAAAAGGACAAATAGAAAGTTCAAGGAGTGGATAGGTGTGACCAAATTCCATTCTACATCTAAGAAAAGCAATCATGAGGATAGGGTACTGTCCTAATGGTACATGAGAAAAATGTCAAAACAGTCTAACCTATGTTTCAATCGGAGTGAATTGCCTATTTGGTCACTNAGTGAATTGCCTATTTGGTCACTGAACTTTCAGTCATGTTTTTAAGGGGTCAATGAACTTTCAAAATCACCTAAATTATCACTGGACTTTACAAAATATTTTCACAAGGTCACTGAACTTTAAAAATCACCTCATTTATCACTGAACTTTATAAAATATTTTCACGGGATCGCTCAACTTTACAAAAGATTTCTTATGAGATCATTGAATTAGTGACCACTCGAAAATATTTTGCAAAGTTCAATGATGAATATGATGATTTTTAAAGTTCAGTAATCTTTTGGAAACCTTTTGTAAAGTTCAGTGATGATTTGATTGATTTTGAAAGTTCAGTGACTCCATGGAAGCATGGCTGAAAGTTCAGTGATCAAATGAGCAATTCACTCTTTCAATTGAGTCAGAATATCTAGATTCAATTAATTATTAGAAGTTTGGTACAACCATTTCTCAATTTTCTCTAGCTAGGTTTTCCCCTGGGGTGTTTGACACTCATTTTAATAGAAAAATGTGTTTTTAAATAGTGATTGATAGAAGAATGTGCGGTTAAAAAATAAGGAAAATTTTTAGATTTATGTGTACTATTATTTTATTGATAGAATGTGTGGTTGAAATGAAGAAAGCGAATGAGAAAAAATGGGTGCCAACCGAGGGCTAAATTTAGATAGCAATGTCTCAATTATAATAAAAGATTACGAGGGTGTTTGGTATTGATTAAAGTTAGAGTTTTAACATATTGTAATAGAAGTTTTTGAAATGTGTGGTTGAAAAGTTGTGGGATCCATGAAAGATGTGGTTAATATTGATTGTTTGACTTTGACTTGGATTAAAATCTAAATTTAACCTGGACCAAACATGGCTTATATAAATTGAGTATCTAGTTATAACCATCGTAAAGCAAAAGACAAAAATGATATTGACAAATTCCAATTATTCTTCAGATTTTTCTACTTGTGACACCTCGATGTACAACCTCCTCACAATAGAGGGGGTCCAAGCCCCCCATTGTCGCATGTCTCCGGAAAGCATGCGATGTAAGCACGTAGGTTCTTGTCCGTCTTTTAGAAATATTATATTCTGGAATAAGTTGATAGCGTCCGATCTCAATTGGAAGTTTGCACAAGATATAACATAATTAAGCAAGTTTTGAATTTAATAGTCGATAAGGTTTTATCTTTATCCTAGCAACTAAAAGTTTAATATAACATAATTGAATTGCAAAAAAACGTATTGAAATAAGAATACATCGTCCAGATTTTAAAATATTAAAAATAATATTAAAGTCCAAGAAATTCAATGATTTACAGTTCAAATCAGATTCAGAAACATGAAACTGGCCCTTTGTTCAAAATTTGTTCCTCCATGAGAGTCCACATTGAGCTGGGTGTCTAGCACTTTTGGTTAATGCTCATAACTTTCAATCCATAACTCCAAATCACAATTTGCACTTACGTTGAACTTCAAATTCAATGATGTTTTTAATGATATATCATTTGCCTTAACAAAAAATTTTGTATCAAACTTTATGCTGTAATTTCCTCACATGCTCCGTGTTTAGGTTTTTCATTTCACTTCTTCGACATTTAGTTGATTGATCCATCACTTCAACTCTTCTATATTATCTCGAACCACCTCATTTCTTCTATAATTTCTCTTTCTCATCCTCCAATGCTCGAATCTTGATCTTCACTTCAAAATCTCGACTTCTTCATATTTTCTCTCCTATTTTGCTAGTGTACTTCAAGATGGGGACTCCATCGTACAATCACCAAAATAACATAGATATCGACTACTAACGAAAAATATTGATTAAAGGAGCTGAATAACTATCAGGGTGTTTGATGAAGATTAAAATTAGATTTTTAGTAGATTCTGATAAAAGTTTTTGAAATGTGTAGTTGAAAAGTTGTGAGACCCATGAAAGATGTAGTTAATATTGATTGTTTAACTTTGATTTAAATTAAAATCAAATTTTAATTCAAACCAAACGGGTCTCATATTCTATCAACATACAAGTACTTAAAACAAACATGCATTGTATGCATTAGAGTCGGTACTAAAGACAAGCACTCTCTAATTATTAGGCGGGCTACAGATTTTAAAATCATAATTACTTTGATATTCTATCATGAGTAATGCTCAGGGCATTACTTTCACAGGGGCAGGCCCCTCACAAAGTGGGTGGACCCCACAAGTAATATAAAAAGAAAGAAGAAAGAAAAAGGGGTGTGCCCACATGTTTCATGGGGGCATTAGTCTTCTATCATTTAGCACTTGTCTTAAGTCAAAACCAACAATTAGATTTAGGGCCTATTTGGTTTGGATTTTTCAATTCTACAGGAAATTAATTTTCATTTTTTAACCATATATTCTTCAATAAAATAATATTTTACATTACATCAATACTTTTTTCTTCTTTTTCAACCATACATTTCCCATCATATCACTATTCAAAATCAATTCTTCCTCCAAAAAATCTAAACCAAACAAACTCTTAATCACATGTTTGATGGAATTTACAACTTTTCATTTACGTATTTCATCAACTTTTATTAAAGTATATTAAAAACCAAGAGGGGCTTAGTCAACTTCTTAATTGAATTAGAGGGTCAATTTCAACAAAATATTATTTCCTATTCCTAGTTAAATTTAAGTAGTTACTATTTCTATTTTTTATTTTGGCGTACCATATATAATTATTTCTATTTTCTTCTTGTCATTGGCATAAAAGTTGTGCAAATGCTTGGATTTTGAAGACATTTTTGAACTTTGAAAAATTTTGAGTTTTGGGCTTGTTTTTCGGAAGTCGATGCGAATTGGTGTGGTGGTCATATAAGTGTTGACGGGGACGAGGACGAGGGCGAGGGCAAGGGCGAGGAAGGAATTGAATTTTCATTTGTGTTGTTATTTATTTATTTATTTTTAAAGATGGGTATATTCATTTTTTTAACGAGATTTTAGCTAGATAATTAAGGACAAAAATAAAAACTGTCCTTTCAAGACCTAAACTTAGCTCATGTTTGGTACACATTAAATTTTTCGTTTTCATTCTTCTACTTATTTTCAATCGCACATTTTTCAATAAAATAATATTTTTCATCACATCAATAACTTTTCATTCTTTTTTAATCACATATTCTCCATCAATCTACTATTTCAGAATACATTATTCCAAAATAATGTGGATCAAACACATCCCAAAATGAAAATTAAGCTGAGATATAATTGGGACCAAAGTGTGACAGGCATCAAGCTTGCAGGACCTCTTGTGCTATTTTTAAACTTCATAACTTGGATTACTCTAGTAATGACAAAATGACTCGTCGGTTCTAACACCTCAGGCTCAGTCTGAAAAAAGTCCGAGTCAGGCCGGCAAGTGGCTCGGTGGAACTGAGCCGAGGCTCAGGCCAACCCTTCGAGCGGCCCGTTAGTTAAAAAAAATTAAAATTAAATGCAGGCAGCTACATTTAATTTATTTTTTTTATTAACGTATAAATGAGGAGAATTTTAAGTTTTATTTAATTTATAGTACGTATAAACTGTACAAATTTTAAATTTTTTAAGAAAAAATTTAGATTTGACACAGAAAAAAAAAATTCGAGCCGGGAATTTTTGGCAAAGCTTTTGCTCAGCTCGGTTCGGGTCAAAAAAAAGCTCGAACTTTTTTGGCTCGAGCCGAGCCGAGTTTTAAGTTTCGGTTTGTGGTTCGGCTCGACTCGTTGACATGACTAGATTACTCCAAGCTTAATTGCAGGTCAATGTTGAGGGGGGGAAAAATAGAAAGAAAGAAAATAATTAAGTTTTGATAACACACAAAATATATGAGTACTTGAAGAAATTTCCTAGAGTTCAAGGGGTGCAATTGTAATTATTTATATTGTATACGCACACTATAAAACTTCTCCACAAAACGAATGGACAATTCTTTTCGTGAGCTTGATCACTCTTGACTAATAATTGTTTACGTTTAGTCAATAATTAAGTTAATTAAGTGAACAATCTAGTTTTAATTTATTAATTTTTCAAAAAACTTGCAAAAATGAACATAGGAGCTTAAGTCAAAATGCAAAATACAGCCTGGTCTTAAACTAATTGGCCAAAGTCCTTAGCCGTAAACCCAAACCTAATTTTTCTTTTACTATATAATCCAAATTCATAATCCACTTCCTGATTCCCCCATCCCGTTCCTGTCTAGTAAAATTTGCCAACAAACCAAAACTTGATTCTTGAACTTTTCAAGATTTTATTTAATTAGATAATAAAAATTTAAGTTTTGATATAAGTTATTTCTTTAACTTTTTTTTTTTAAAAAAAATTCCATTTGGATTCCAACCTAATTGTATAGTAAATGAAAGAATATATACCTAATTTTTATATTGTGAAGCTTATTATTGTTAACTTGTTGAATTTTCTTTTTCTATATATTCTCTCTTAAGGTGTAATGTGCAATTGCCCCCAATTTAAAAAGTGAAATTTTGATTTCGTGGTTGCTTGTTGTAAATATTGGGTGCTGCAACTCTTGAGCCCAAGTCTGCCATTTGATCCAGTTAGTTCATGATAACAGTCCGGCCCAATGTTCAGTCCAATATGCTGAAGATTCCAGAGATGGAGAAAACGTGTTTTATAAACACGCCTTATTTATTTGAGGGATTTTTCTCGATCATCGACACATGGCAAATGGACAATCGTTGGGTCTTCACTATTTGGTTATCTCTTATAAATTGGAATCTTTGACTTGGTGAAGGTGGATGAATGATTTCTTTAACCCTAGCTCTCTCTCTCTCTCTCTCTACTGTGATATTCTTACTAAGTGTATATTCTATGATTTCTGAGTGAAATCATATTAGTGTAAAAAGAGAGTGATAATATCTATCTCTTGATGAGATTGCGTTGTAATTGTTGAGGGTTATTTTGTGTTTCAAGAGAAAGAATACTTGGTGCTCTCCTGTAATTGATTTCTTGCCTGTTTTGGGGTTGTTCTAGTGGATTCAAGCAAAATCCTAATCGATGATCAGTGGGAGATTAGGCGTTAGAAGCGGTCGCTGAACCTCTGGGGCCTTAAGCTGAAAAATCATTTGTCTTCTTACTTTCTTGCAATTTACTTTGTGTGTTTTTCGTTTAATTGATTGAGTCACAAAATAATCATTTAATCTGGGACCAACAGTGGTATTAGAGTGACAAATTTTTTCATTACTTGAAAATCTTTTAAATTTTTTCTTTACGATCTATTTTTGTTGATTTTTCTGGTTTTGAAAAATATCAGTTCTAATATATCTATTGTTGTTTTACAGAAATGGTTCTTCGATTGGAATCTTGTGTCGATCCATGGTATTTCTTGAGTATCTCTTACATATTTTGTAGTTCTGGTAATTTTGCTTTCTTGGTAAAATCTTGTTTTCAAAGTTACAAATGTAGGGATTTTTGAAAAAAACCCCTCATTTACCTTTGTCTAGGGATCCTGGAGAGACCCCTAGAATATAAGGGAACTAGGGTTCAGTCTAAGGAATCTTTTAGGGATTTTTCCTTTCTTTTGATATCATATACTTACTTGGTGTATACTGTGATATTTGAGTTTTTAGGTTGATAATCATAAATCGTTTGAACTGCTGTGAATATTTGATCTGATTATCATACTATGTTTATATTTTGTGTACAAACCTGAATACATATTCTAAATTTGTTAATTGTTGTTTACTGTGTGTAAACATTCTGATTTTGTACCTCTGTTGGATATATTGTACTCCATGTGATCTGTTTCAATTGAAACTATTTTTACTTTCTTATTTGTCCACTTTCTTAAACACGATAGTAACACATTTGCACAGCATGACGACTAACATTGATGTTCAGAATTGGGATGGCAAAGGAGACTTTAGTGTCTGGAGCCAAAAAATGAAAGCCCTTTTGATGCAACTAAAATGTGCTGAAGCTATTGATGAATCTTGGCTAGAAACCTTATCTGTAGATAGGAAGACTGAGCAAAATGAAGTAGCCTGGAGTACTTTGTTCCTTCATTTGTCTGATTCTGTAATTAGGAAAATAGGAGAGACTGAAACCGTTGATGAGTTATGGGCAGCCTTGCAGAAAAAATATGAATATGTTTAATAGGATCACTCAAGATCTTATTAGTTGTGGGAAAAAGATCTCAAATGATCAAAAGATAGTTGGTCTATTTAATGCCCTTGATGATGAGTATAAAGATATCAAAAATGCTTTAGAATATGGTAGAAGTGACCTTACTGTTGAGATTATCCATAATTCTTAAAGGAACGGAGATTTGGAACTTAAATCTGAACACAAGGAAGTTCTTCATGTAAAGAAATCCTTATCCAATCCTAAATTCCCTAGTAAAGGCTTGAGTAATTTCAGTCAAGCTAATTACAACAAAGATAAAATTTCTCTAAGAAGAAATGGGAGAATAATAAAGGGAAGATAAGAAAATGTATAAAGGAAAGGCTAAGAACAGGAAGTGTTACTATTGTGACAAAATTGGACACCTGATAAAAGATTACTTTAAGAAAGCTAATGACTTAGGAAGTGGATCCAATCATGGCAATAATGGGGCTTCAGCCATTGTTGCTTCCTATAAAGAAGTAAATGTTGATATTGGGGTTGCATATGTCTCATCATTAGAGAGGCCTCATTAAAGTTAGGTTCTTGAATTAGGCTGCTCCTTTCACATGAGTCCCAATATTTGCTGGTTTTCTGATTTTTCCAATCTTAGTGATGGTTTCGTAAAACTGGGGAACAATGAGTCTCGTCAAGTAAAAGGAATTGGTAACATTATTCTAAAATTGAAAAGTGGTCAAGTGCAAAGGCTGAATCATATTAGGTATGTTCCAACACTTAGAAGGAATCTCATCTCTTTAGGTATTTTAGATGATGACAAATATCAAATTGAGATTAATAATGGTTTTACAAATATAATCAGAAACTTATTGTCAGTTCACCAAAAATTAATGAAATCTATACCATAAACCTTGAATCTGTTTTTCAAAATATTGCTTTAAACTTAGTGGCACAAACTAAAAAATTAGAATTATGGCATAAAAAATTAGGCCATCTTAGTGAGAAGCGTTTAAAACTTCTTTCAAAGGCTGCGTGTCTTTGGAAGGGACAATGTTCAAAAGTTAACCTTTTGTGAACATTGTGTTATGGGAAAACAGAATAGAATGCCCTTTAAGACTGACATACATAAGTCACAAAACATACTTGAATACATACATAGTGACCTGTGGGGGCCTGCTCCTATACCTACATCATCGGCTAGGCATTATCTCCTTACCATTGATGATTACTCTAGGAAGGTTTGGACTTTCTTATTAAAATCTAAACCTGATACTTTCTTGGTCTTTAAAGACTGGAAAACTTTGATCGAAAATAGGACATGTAAGAAGATCAAAATACTGAGAATTGACAATGGGTTAGAATTTCGTAATAAGGAATTTGATCGGTACTATAGTAATCAAGGCATCCTTAGACACATGACTGTGACCTATACCCCTCAGCAAAATGATATTGCTGAAAGACTGAATAGAACAATCATTGAAAAAACTAGATGTATGCTGATTAGTTTAGATCCGTCAAAAATCTTTTGGGGAAGGCAGTAAAGACTGCTTGCAATTTGATAAACAGTTATCACTCTAGTTCCTTAGATGATAAAGTACCTGAACAAATTTGGTCAGGATTTGTTCCTGATTATTCTCATCTGAAAACCTTTAGATGTGCAGTACATGCTTACAAACTGATTTAAAACTTGATCTCAGATCTCTGAAATGTGTTTTCTTGGGTTATGGGGAAGAAATAAAATGTTATAGGATTTGGATAAAAGAAGTTAAAGGATTTAAGGTGATAATTAACATATCAGTAGTTTTTAATGAAGTATTCCCTTGTCTTGGTGACAAACATATAGAAGAAATAACTCACAATGATTTTGTTATCACAGAAATTGATTTTAGGGTGTGTTTGAGTTACATTATTTTGGAAGAATGTATTCTAGAATAGTAGATTTATAGAGAATGTGTGGTTGAAAAAGAATGAAAAGTTATTGATGTGATTAAAAATATTATTTTATTGAATAATGTGTGGTTGAAAATGAGTAAAAAAAAATAAGAATGAAAATTTTAATGTGTACCGAACAGGGGGCTAAACTATAGTAGTGTTACTTATATTTTTTATTTTTTTTATTTATGAAAAGTTATTGATGTGATTAAAAATATTATTTTATTGAATAATGTGTAGTTGAAAATGAGTAGAAAAATGAAAATGAAAATTTTAATGTGTATCAAACAGGGGCTTCATAATCAAAATGTTCCTGACCTGACTTAAATTGACATGGAGCCATCTCAAACTGAGCCCCAACCTATCACAAATTATGACAATCTAGATAATAGTCAAAATTTTGTGCCTGCACATGGCTTGCAGGACTATCAGTTGACTAAGGATTAAGAAAAAAGATAAATAAGACCTCCTTCTAGGTATCAATATGCAGATAATGTATCTGCACAGACGGAATCTGATCCTCTATATACAGAACCTGAATCATATGATGAGACGGTTGCCTTTAAGGATTATGCCAAATGACTTGCAGCCATGCAAGATAAGATGAGTTTTCTATACAAAATTAAAACCTGGAATTAGGGGTGGGCGTGGGTTGGATTGGGTCGGTTTTTGTCCCAACCCAACATT
>CAIGRO010308175.1:0-11856 GCA_903798355.1 Fraxinus baroniana | reverse complement strand
TCCTATTAGGTCTTCATCTTGGGTTCCTCCATTGGACTTCTTATTTTGGGCCTTTGATTTTGGGCTGCATTTTTAGAGTGACAACACCAGCGAACCTGCAATAGCATGTTTTGAAGTCTTCTCAAGTGAGTTCCGACGTGCTAATTTTCCAATGGAGTACCTGAAGCAAAAATCGTATTATTCAACAGTAATTGAAGATAGCACACTTGAGCAAGAATTATATAATCATACTCAAAGACCAGGATACTTGAAGTGAGTTAAGATTGGTGAATCTTAATTCAAGGAGTAGTTGCAGCCGAATGCAATAGTGAAGTGGCAATAAAGTCAGGACCGTAGGGTTTGATTCTATTTCTCCAACAAGTCAAAAGAAGAAAGAAAATGAGTGAGTCATTCTTTAATTTCTTTTGATTATTTTTGTTAGTTTTGTGAAATTAAGAAATCGAAACTATTGTATTTTTTATTCTCTGATTGTAAATTATTTTACCTATGCCATGGTGGCTCATGGATGTTTCCCTTAGGGGTTTACCATGTTATACCTAATGTTCATCTTTATTTAATTCCACAATAAATTATATCTTGTAGAACACAAATCTGTTAAGATGTCCCAGTCAAAACTGTGCGTAAAACTTTAAGTAGGAAGTTTTGACTAACAGGTGTATTCTGTCTGAAACGAATAATTGAGACAAATTGTTTAATTAACTCAATTTTAGTAATTAACAATTGGTATCACAGCATGTTCACTTTTTTTTTTAAATAATGAGATCTACATAAAATCTAGTAATGGATGGAGTGCCATTTAGACCTCATGTCTCAGACGAGATTAATTATTCGTATTGGGAAATAAGAATGCAAGTCTATATCTAATCTTTAGATGAAAAACATGGCACTCAATCATGTATGGCTATGAAACTCTCACCATAGTTAAAAAGAATAGTGCTACTGATTATAATAGTGCTAGTTGGAATTCTAAAGCTCTAAATGTTATTTTTCCATTCATTGATGTTAATGAATTTCGTTTGATTTCAATATGCAAAGTGACTAATGAGGCTTGTGACATATTGCAAGTTGCTAATGAAAGAACTTCAATTGTTAAGTCCTCTAAACTCGAAATGTTAACACTTGAATATGAGTAATTAACCATGAGAGATTATGAGCACTTCAAAGATTTCTATGCAAAATTAAGTGACATCACCAACTTAGCCTACACTTTAGGAAAGAAATAATCAGAAGAAAAATTGTGAAAAAAAATAAAATTCTCAAATCATTACTAAATAGGTTTCGCTCAAAGGTAACCGTTATCGAGGAAAGCAAGGACGTAGAAAGCATGAAAGTGAAAGAATTGGTAGGGTCTTTAATGACTTACGAGTTGCATCTCCATAGGATAAAGAAAGAAAAAGAATCGGGAATTGTATTCAAAGTCAATTAGGTTGAGATAGAAGAGGAGAAAAATGAAAGTGATAGCGATGACCATATGGCCATGCTCACCAAACAATTCCAGAAGTTCCTAAGGAACAATAAAAAAGAAAGGAATACAAAGTTTCAACCTCAACAAAAGAAGTTCTTCAACAATTCAAAGCCAAATTCATCTATCTTTATGGAAAAATTCTAAGACTAGAATAAGGGTTTGGGTACAAAAAACTAGCCTTAATTGCTATGTTGTTAATGTTGCTTATAAATCTATTGTGCCTAACTTTTGATACTTTGATAGTGGACGTTCCAAACACATGATTGGTAATGGTTCTATGTTAACTAATTTTAGAAGTCATGCAGGCGATCTGGTTACTTTTGGGAATGGGGCTAAAAATAAAATTTAAGGTGTAAGTACCATTGTGATTGGACTCCCTATATTAAATGATGTCTTATTTGTTGCTGACTCGAAAGCAAAGCTGATTAGTACAGGCCAACTTTGCGATGATATTCTTACAGTAATGTTCATAAAAAATTCCTGCAAAGTGCTAAAAATGAAGGTAATTGTGTCTTATGTGATGCTAGGTCTAGAGATAATTGTTATCTGCTTGAATCTGATATTACTTGTCATGCTTCAAAAGTTGACTGTATAGATCTATGGCACAAACATTTAGGGCACCTTAACTATACAGATCTAGTCAGGCTTAACATGATAAATACAGTAAGAGGAGTTCCGAGACTCATAGAAAAATCTAAAGGTGTGTGTCGTTCATGCCCAAAAGGTAAACAAACTAGAATTTCACATAAACAAGATCAGTTTTGTGTTATCTCTTACTGTTTTGAATTGCTACATATGGACTTGATGGGGGACAACTCAAACTGAAAGCCTTGGTGGTAAAATGTATATTTATGTGGTAGTCGATGATTTCTCTAGGTACACTTAGGTAGACTTCTTAAGAGAAAAATCTGAATTTTTTTTTTTTAAGATTCACATTTTTATATCAAAAATTGACTACTGAAAACACTTTGAGGGGACTAAAATAGTAAGAATTATGAGTGATCGATATAAGGAATTTAAAAATGCTAGCTTTTCCAGATTCTGTGAAGAGCATGGCATCTCTCATGAGATTTCTTCTTCTAAAATCCCTAAACAAAATTGTGTGATGAAAATGAAGAATATGTCTTTACAAGAGATGCCTAGAGTGATATTAAATAGTAAAAAATTACATGTTAAATTGTGTGGTGAAACAGTTAATACTGCATGTTATAATCTAAATCATGTGTCTTTGAGAACAAGTACCCTGCAAATTCCCTATGAGATCTAGAAAGGAAGAAAAGCATACCTCAAGTGTTTCCACACTTTTAGAAGTGATATGTAATAAATGACAGGGAACACTTTGGAAAAGATTGATCCTAAAAGTGATATGGGAGTATTTATTGGCTATTTTGCAAATAGTCGAGCGTATATGATCTACAACATACAGACTCAAACCATTATTGAGTCTATAATGTTAAAATTGATGGTACTGATGATTTTTCTTCTTGCAAGAATAAGAGATCCATAATTTGGAAGAACATATTGAAGATAAGAACATTCGGGAAAATTGTGACACATATTAATGGAGTGACAATTGGACGGAACTGTCGTTTCCAAGTTATGAGGATACTGCACCCGGTAGTGGAGGTGTTGACCCACCAAAGGAAGACCATGAATTGTAGAACAAAAGACAGCCTTACCTAAATTCGAAAGACTCATCCACTAGATAACACCCTCTCAGACATTGAAGTAGAATAATGACCCGAGCGAAATTTGCCACTAAACTTGGGAATGTGTGTTATACATCATATATTAGGCCCAAAAAGGTTGACTCAATTGGAAATATAGATGATAGGAAAAGCACATATGGAGATTGTCTCTATATGGGTAATAATCTCATCTCTTGGCTAAATAAGAAACAAAACTCTATTACCATGTTTTGTGATGATACCAATGCAATTAATATCTCTAAAAATCATGTTCGACATTCTAGAACTAAGCACGGAGACATTAGACATCATTTAATCGGGTAATTTGTTGAAAGGAATATAATTGTCTTAGAATACATAAATATTAAAAGACAACTGGCTAATTTGTTTACTAATGTTAGGATCTTAATGTAATTAGCAAATATGTTAACAAAAAGAACTAAAATTAATATGTTGTAAGAGTCAAGGAGTAATATGCAATTAGTGAAAGTTATGTTATATTAGGTCTAGGGTTCGAGAAAAGGAAACAAGGAAAAAATGGCACGAAATTTCTCTAGACTATCACCAATGTTTAGCTCGAGCATCAAAAATAGGAACTACGTTGACCGCATGTTGTCTCGCCTTCGCTCGAGCGAAACTTGTCACTCGACTATTACTCATCCCTCACTCGAGCAACAGTGTCATCCGAAAAATTTTAATTTGCATTTTTAAAACTTTTTTTTCGGCACATTCATTCTTTAACCTACATATAAATATCCAAATGCCACAGAACAGTTTCACAAGGTTGAACATTGAGAGAAACACATTCCTTTGAGGCCATCTTCATATATTTTGCTTTCAACCTTCGTCATCTTAATGGCTATTGGCCGTGGAAACATCAAATTCACAATCCAAATACCAAATTGCTGCTTCCTTCATATATGTCAGAGTTTCTAAAGATCAAGAGAATGTGACTGGAGTTCCAATTGATGAAGAACGCGGTGTTCTTCATTAATCCACAAGAGATAGACAATTTCACAAAGCTGGGAGTTGCTGCAGGAAAGCACAATTCAGGAGAGCTTCGGACACTACAACTAGGAGTTGGTGCAGGATCATGAAATCCTAAAAAACTGTTGAAATTACAGTTTAGAGGTCAGATAGTGCGCGTCATCATCTAGTGAAAGTTATAAATCGTTTATAGTGAATTGTTGACTGACAAAGTGCCTGGAGTTTTGACCTAGTTGGGTTTTCTCCGTGATCAATTCTGTGTTATTTTATTGCTTTCATAAGTGCGGTAATTTAACATACGAAAAATTGAATTGTATGCTTAATCATTTAGAGATAATTAATAGTGACTTGTTGCTAATTAATTATTAAGTCTTAAATCCCGTGTAATCACCTATTCATCCCCTCTCTAGGTGTAATTTGGGTCGAACTTCGTATTTTCAACTAAGATTTTAGACATTGTTAAATTTGAAAGTGTGAAAAGCCGTGGACATGTGCATGATGCATTAAATCAATTTAATGCATATCTTTTATTTTTTTATTTTTTGTATTTACTTTGTGTGCAGGAGTATTGCATTTATTTATATAAAAACAAAAAAAAATTGAAAATAATATAAAGAAAAATTGGGGTTTTTCTTGCAATTGCTACATAATGTGTATTTCTGGTTGGCTTAAAGCATTGGATGAATATATTTGGATTAGCGTTCAAATTGGGTAGACTGTACATTCAACCAGTGTCGCTGGTGTAGTTACACCTACTGATATTTCACTTTAGACCAAAGATGACTCAGTTGAGTGTAACTGGAATAGTAAGGGCATTCATGCCTTGTTCATGGCCGTGTCTACTGAAAAATTTAGGAAACATATGTGTAAGACTGCTAAAATTTTTTGAGACATTTTAAAAATCACACACGAGGGAACTAAAACTGTGAAAAATTCTAAACTGCAGATGTTAACCTCTATGTTTGAAGAAATTAGAACAAAGGACGATGAATTTTATGTGAAGTTGAATGACATAGTAAGTTCGAGTTATAACCTAGGTGAAAAGATTCTCGAGTCCAAAATCGTTAGAAAAGTCCTTAGATCCCTACCTGAAAGGTTTAGACCTAAAGTCACTGTGATTGAAGAAAGTAAAAACTTAGATGTCGTTAAGATGAAGAACTCGTAGGATCCCTTCAAATCTATAAATTCACCATTTCTCAACCTAAAAAGGTTAAATCCATAGACATGAACACTGTTAGAGAAGAAGGGAATGAGTCTACGAATGTTGAAACGCTTAGAAACGATGAAATAACTTATTTAGTTAAAAAATTCCAGAAGGTGATGAGGAATAGGAGAAAGCCTTAAGAACAGAAAAATGAAGTCCTTAATAAATTCTCAAAAGATAGACATGAGAAGAATAACTCTAGGACTGCTAATAAGAAAACCCAATCAGCTAGATGTCATGAATGTCAGGGTTACGGTCACTATATGAATGAATATCCTAACTTGAAAAAGAATTCAAATAAAAAAAGATGTAAGTCATTAGTAGTGACCTTGAGTGATGATGAATCAAATTCGAGCTCAGAGTGAACAAAATTTTAGTCATTCACATATATAGCTATGATTGAATCTGATAAGGAAATGAAAAAATTGAAAATGATAAATAGAGTGAGAAACTCGAGGAAGAATCTGAGGATGAATATGATATTCACGAATCTTATTGTGAACTATTTGAGGAGAGTCTTAAAAAAAGGTCAATAAAGCTGTACTGAAAAAGGTAAATGATCATGAAAGAGAGAAAGAAAAACTCATAGGTGACCTTCAGGACTCTACCAAAATCTAAGTGAGTTGAAGCTTGTTAATGAGAACTTGGAAGCCAAAGTTAAATTCTTAACAAGTGATCTTGAAAAATCTAATACTCAGTTTCACTATTTCATGAGTGGCTCGCAGCAACTTGATAATCTGTTAGGGATGAACAAGCTTCCTAAAAATAGGCATGGTCTGGGTTACGTTCAAAAGGTAAAACTACTTCTAGTACATCCAAGACTACATTCGTCCCGGCCACTAACAAAGCTCAGAATACTGTTTATCCTGAAGCAAAGGGCATAAATATCTTAGGATCGAGACCTACTAGACAACGTAGGGTCAATCGTCCTATATAGAGGCAACAACCTCGGAGCAGGTTTAAACCTAGGTTCATTCCCACTTGTTACTATTGTGGCGCACTGGGACACACATGACCTAGGTGTCGTAAACTTACAACTAGAAGTAAAATTCAGGATTTTTCTAGTAAAGTTAACATTCTCGCCAGTCAAGTTAACTACTTAGCTGAGATGATGACTCGTTAACTAGAATCACTTCTACTTCTAAGAAGGCTTGGGTAAAGAAGAGTGACCTCTCTAAGTCTAATAATCAGTTGAACTACTATGTTGCCTATGTTGCACTTAAAGCTCAAAATAACTCTATGTAGTAGCTTGATAGTGCATTTTCTAGACATATGTGTGGTGACAAAGCCTTGTTTTCTTCTCTCAATGATTGGAACGGCTGTGTGGTTACCTTTAGGTATGGAGCTATTGCACCTTCTTTAGGGAAAGGTGTCGTTAATATATCTGGACTACCTGCTATCTCAGATGTGCTTTATGTGAAAGGGTCAAAGTCCAACTTGTTAAGCATTAATCAAATATGTGATGCTGATATCGAGGTTAGTTTTGTCCAGAAAAGGTGCACCTTGTATGATTCTACTGGTAACATTGTCCTTGAAGGTGTAAGAACTTCAGATAATTGTTATGGAGTTCTTCCTAATTCCAACTACGTGTGTAGTAGTGCTAAGATTGATGTAACTGAACTGTCGCATCAACGGCTTGGTCATATAAATTATAAAAGTTTATCTAAACTCGCCAAGAAGAAACTTGTTAATGGTTTACCTAAGCTTGAAAATATTGAAAACACTTTATGTGGCCCATGTCAGCAAGGTAAAAGCTTAGAGTAACTCATAAACAAGCTTCTAAGATCTTGACAAGCAAGTCACTTGAATTACTCTATATGGACTTAATGGGACCATCTAAGATCGAAAGTCTTGGTGGTAAACACTATATCTTGGTTGTGGTTGATGATTTCTCTCGATATACATGGATTGAGCTGTTAAGTAATAAAACTGAGGTGTTCGATCTTATAATCTCATTGTGCAAAAAGCTTAGGAATGAGAAAGACTTTACTATATCAAGAATTCTTGGTAACCATGGAAAAGAGTTTGAAGACTCTAATCTTGAGAACTTTTTTTTTAGAGGAGGGAATCCAGCATGAGTTCTCCTCGCTAATCACTCCATAACAAAATGAGGTAGTTGAGAGGAAAAATCGTGTACTTCAAGAAATGTCTAAAGCCATGCTTCATGGTAAGGAACTAGCTATGTATTTCTGGGGTGAAGCCATCAACAGTGCGTGTCACATAGTAAACAGGGTTTATCTTAACCTATAACTGATGACATCTTATGAGATTTGGAAAGGTAAACGGCCTACTGTCGAGTACTTTCGTGTGTTTGGCAGCAAGTGCTATATTCTGAGAGATAGAGAAAACTTGGGAAAGTTTGATTCTAAAAGTGATGAGAGAATCTTCCTAGGATACTCCAAAAATAGTCGAACCTATCGTGTATACAATTCTCGTACACGAGTTGTGATGGAATCCATCAATGTAGTGGTAAATGATGCTATAGTGAGGAGGAGATTGGGTAGATCTGGAATACTTGAGTGTTGATCCTGACATGGTAACTTAACCTAAAGATACTTTAGTTCCTGATCCCCCACACACGTCTAATAGTTTAGATAGACCTAATAAGGAGGCCACACCTGATGATAAACCTAAACATCCTAAAGAACCTTCGTCCAGAGTTAAAACGAATCATCCTAAAGTTAATATAATTGGGGATTTGGAAGAAGGGATGAGACTTCGTAAGAGGGTTTTGAACAACCTGACATATGCTACCTATGTGTCTCATATTGAGCCAAAAAAGGTCGAAGAAGCACTTAGAGATGAATGTTGGTAAACGCGATGCATGAAGAGCTAAATCAGTTTGTGAGAAACAAAGTGTGGGATTTACTTCCTAGGCCTGATGATTGTCATGTTATAGGTACTAAGGGGATATTTAAGAATAAAACTGATAATCAAGGTACCATAACTAGAAATAAGACTAGGTTAGTTGCCCAAGGATATACTCAGGTTGAAGGTGTTGACTTTGATGAAACATTTACATCAATAGCTAGACTTGAATCCATTAGAATTCTCGTGGCGGTTGTCTACACTTTAGGACATAAATTATATCAAATGGATGTCAAGAGTACTTTCCTAAATGAAATACTTCAGGAAGAAGCCTATGTTGAACAACCTAAAGGGTTTATTGATCCTAAATATCCACATTATGTCTATAGGTTAAATAAAACTTTATATGGTCTTAAACAAGCTCCTAGAGCTTGGTATGATAGGTTTACTACATATATCATGGAACATGGTTTTTCAAAGGGTGGTGCAGATAGAACCCTATTTATAAGACATATTGAGGAAACCATCACCAATAGCTCAGATCTATGTTGATGACATCATTTTTTCGTCTCCTATTGATTCTCTTGCTCATGTTTTCGCTAAATGCATGAAGCGAGAATTTGAGATGAGCATGATTGGAGAATTAAATTACTTTCTTGGTCTCCAAATCAAACAAACGGATGATGGGTTATTCGTATCTCAATCGAAATGTGCAACAAATATTGTCAAACATTTTGGCCTGGACATCAAGAAATACACTAGAACCCCTATGAGTAACGTGTCAAGTTAGGTCATGATCCTANAGTGTTGATCAGACACTGTACATGAGTATGATAGGTAGTTTACTCTATCTCACTGCTAGTAAACCTAACATTGCCAGGCTGATCCCAAGGAATCTTACCTGAGCATCGTGCGACATATCATTAGATATATCAATGGAACTGTAGATTATGGGATCCTGTACTCTCGGGACTCTAATCTTGATCTTGCTGCTTATTCGGATACCGATTGGGCTGGAAATGCCGATGATAGAAAAAGTACTTCTGAAGGCTTTTTTTTGTGTTGGTGCTAATCTCGTGGCTTGCATGAGTAAGAAATAAAATTCTATCACATTATCCACAGCCGAGGCTGAGTATATAGCTGTAGGAAGTTGATGCACTCAACTGCTTCAAATGAAGTAGATGTTGAGTGATTATGGAATTGAGTAGGGTACTATGATTGTGTTTTGTGATAACATTAGTGCCATTAATATTTCCAAAAAACTTGTTTAACACTCTCGAACCAAACATATTGATATACGACATCATTTTATTCTAGAACTTGTGGAAAGTAGTGTTGTAACTCTTGAGCATATCTCTATTGAGAACCAGTTAGTTGACTTATTTACGAAACCATTAGATGGTCTACGATTTGAATTTCTTAGGATGGCTATTGGTGTTTGTGTGTCTCATTGTTTATGTATTATTGGTGCATGCTCGTATTTTACTGTTTCATGACATTGTTTATGCATGCATCGTTTTTGATTATCTGTTCTCTATACCGAAAAACTCATGCATTTTCATTTTTATTTTTTTGTGTATTTTGACATTTTTCATGTTTTGTGTGTTTTGTGCATTCATGCTTTAAAAAAAAAGCAAATAAAATTTTTGGATTTAAAAATTTAGAAAAACAAAACAAACAAAAATATTTTTTCTTTGTTGCGAGACATTTTTTTTTACAGCTTAATATGCAATGTACTTGACCCTGTTGGTTGTGATCATGCATGAGTTTAATTGATGAGCTGTAACGTGTTTTCCATTGCTGACTTAAGTTATTTATGGAGTACTTAGTATAGGTCTCTTCACATATCATCTGCACTGCACACACTATGATATTTTTAGTCAGACTCTACCGCCTGTGTGAGATTTGGGATGATAGTCACGTGTTAATATGGTGACTTTGAACATGAATTGACCTTATTTATTAGACCTAAGCTCTAGTTTATCCCAAATATAAATAATAAAATGCTCAATATCTTATGCTCCTCGTCGAAACCTATTTGACTTGAGTAATTAAACCTGTAGGGTTTCTCATAACCTGGTGTCTAAGGTCAACTGACTTAGGTTAGCCTACCTAAAACTCGCTACATGAGTCATTTTAGTCACTTAAATGTCCAAACGCCACGGAACAGTTTTACAAGGTTGAACATTGAGAGAAACACATTCCTTTGAGATCATCTTCATATATTTTGCTTTCAACTTTCGTCATATTATTAGCTATTGGCGGTGAAAACATCAAATTCACAATCCAAATACCAAACTGCTATTTCCTTCATATTTGTTAGAGTTTTTGAAGATCAATGGAAGGTGACTGGAGTTCCAGTCGTTAAAAAACATGTGTTCTTCGTTAATCCGTAGGAGATAGACGATTTCAAAAAACTGGGAGTTGCTGTAGGTGAGCGCAATCCAGAAGAGTTTTGGAAACTGCAGTTGGGAGTTGGTGCAAGATCATGAAATCTAGGAGAACTGTTGGAATTGCAATCAGGAGGTCGGATAGTACGTGTCGTCATCTAATCTGGTAGACTGTAAGTTATGAATAGTTTATAGTGGATTGTTGACTGACAAAGTGCCCGGAGTTTTTACTCAGTTGGAGTTTCTCATTAATCAATTATGTTCTATTTTATTGCTTTCATAATTGTGGTAATCAACATACGAAAAATTGAATGGTATGCTTAATCATCTAGAGATATTTAATAGTGACTCATTGCGAATTAATTATTAAATTTTAAATTCCACGTAATCACCTATTCACCCCCCCTAGGTGTAATTTGGGTCGAACTTCGTATTTTCAACTAAAACTTTAGATATTGTTAGATTTGGAATTGTGTGAAAATCCGTTGACATGTGCATGATGCATTAAATCAATTTAATGTATATCTTTTATTATTTTATTTTTTGTATTTACTTTGTGTGCAGGAGTGTTGCATTTATTTATATAAAAACAAAAAAAAAATTTGAAAATAATAAAATGAAAAATTGGGGTTTCTCTTGCAATTGCTACATAATGTGTATTTTTGGTTGGCTTGAAATTATTGCAATAAATATAAAATATTCAAACTGCGCGGTGTGCTCACTACAAATTCTGGTAAAATATTGTTAGATAAGTACACCATTAGGACAATGTGATTACATTGTTGTGACCATTTACTGACTTGGTTGCCATCTTAAAGGGATAAATATTTGAGTGTAGGCATGTGATTAGTATCTATGTCTCTCTGCGCCGTAATATGCTATTGTGTAAATAGACAAGTTCATTAGATGAGAGGGCTATTACCATAGAGGAGTGAAACTGTCCTTGATAATGAACATAAATTATGAGAGAAAAGCTACCTTAATTTCATTATCACACACTTCCGTTTCAATATGATAAATTAATCGAATTAATTATGAGCAAATATTTGAATGGATATTTCATGTTTATCATGAGTATTTTAAGTTGATTATGAAATTGATCTTATTGTGAAATTTGGGAGATTATTAAAAATGGCTCATCAAATTGAGGGTTTTTAATTTATGTTAAAAAGTCAATTTTACCCTTAATGAAATGGGTTTTTATTGCAAAATAAGTCCTTAAGCTTAGAATAATTTTATTTCTTCATCTTCACTAGATATTTCATCCGATTTTAATCTTTCTTCAAATATTTTTTCATCAATTTCTATTTCTTC
>CAIGRO010308174.1:0-10908 GCA_903798355.1 Fraxinus baroniana | reverse complement strand
CCCCCCCCCCCCCCCCCCAACTAATGAAAAACGTTTATTTGAACATATGGTGAAGTAACATTCACGTTTATGTTTTCTACCATTGAATTATTGGTTTCCTTATCGCTTTCATGCATGTAGACAATGTATTTGAAAGGTTGAAAGACTTTAATAACTGCACTAAAAGAATATTCGATCAAGGAAATAATTTCAACGATTACATGTCCAAGTAACATCCGCTTGGGACATTCACATTTATGTTTTCTACTATTTAATGTTGATTTTTTTTATTACTTTTGTGCACGTGTACATAGTATTTGAAAGACTCGAAACACTTTCATAGTTGCACTAAAAGAGTATCCAATCAAGAAGATAGTTCTTAGTGTCACACGTCCATTTAATATTTAATAAATAAATGTTTTACATAAGCAATGATACGAGTATCAATGGTAGGTTGAAGACACTGGTTCAACACTTGCAAATGATTGGGGACACATTGTACAATTTACCTTACCTTTTCCTACATTCATCAACTCTTTTCTTTGATTGACTATGCATTCACTTATTTCCTATAAAAGTGTTAAAAATATAGCATCGCGCTAAAATGTTTTTAGATAAGTATCATGTCGTGTTACTCATTGCGTTTACTTTTGTTCCAAAGTGACTATCCAATCTTTTTTTGTTTCAATTTTACTCATTCAATTAAGATTTTAGTTTTTCTAATGAAACGTTCGATGTGGATGACAGTAAGTTGACGTGGCATCAACATGGAGATCTTCCAAATCAAAACATTCCATTAGAAAACTAATGGGTTTCAACTGAATGATAAAATTGAAACAAAAAGAAAATTGATTGGACCATTTTGAAACAAAATAAAATTCAAAGACTAACACGAAATTCATTATAAGTTGAGTGGCTAACTGTCTTTTACACCCCCAATCCCCAAACAAAGAGAAAGAAGAAGAATAGACCTGCACCATGCCACTAATTGATACAAGTGGAAAATAAAATAATAATTAAAAAAAAGCTCCATTTACATAGAAGTTAAGATGGCAGTAAATTTAAATGCAGTATATATCAAAATGACAGCAATTCGATTAAGCACTAAGCAACCATGGTATATATAAAGGAATCAAAAACAGTTTCAGAAAAGCATCGAGACAAAATAAAAACAACCGTTTTTTAGGATAGATATCGAGTTTCTGCATGCGGACTCCCCTCTTCGAACTACTACATAATTCATTCACTAGGCAAAACCATAAAAAAAAATTGATACGCTATGCCACCTCCTCGACCACCATTTCTTCAGCTACGGATAATCCTTGATGCAACAGTCGAGGAGAAAATATTGCTATGAGCAATGGGTATTTTCGTAAACAGGTGAGAAAATCATCTTTGCTGATCCTTCCATCTTCATCCATATCAAAAAACCTAAAGAGGCCCTGAATCTGCAAAGCTCAAATGTGTAACAATCTTCTATAAAATGGTGGGAGAAAATTGAAAACGTAAAAAGAAAAAGAAAGAACTACCAATCACCAAGAAAGCCACTAGGCACCTTAAACAAAAATGTTGGCAACTAATAATCTTTAAATTGACCTTTCAAACATTTTAATTCATGTCCAACATTTGTCAATGTTAATTATAGGCCTCAAATTTTTACTAGAAATCCGACTTAGTTTCAACTCAAAAAATTTGGGAAAGGAGAGAATGAATCTATGTTAAAGAATTGGAAGGAGAAGCGCGCATTTGCAATTAGACAATATGCACAAGTAATCATCATTAAAAGGCAACATCAGAATATAAAATCATTTAGTTAGGATCTTGGATTTCTTTGATAATATTTCTAAAGTATGTACCTCTTCGTCGTTCAAGTACGGAATTGCCAATGTAATTGAATCTTGTAACTGTTACAAAAGCAAGAGAAGTCATGAGAAGGCTAATTGGCTACCAGGGACATAGGTAGAGGAGTCAATAAAGTCAGGCTGCCCAGACAGGAAAAAGCCTGGACCTCTCCCAGCCCGTTTGACACTTCTAGACATATAGCGGGGAAAATGAAGAAATACCTCTTGCTTCAAAATGTAATTCTTCTCATCACTGTCGCATATACTAAATGCTAGTTCACACGCATGCTGAAATAATGGGTGCTTCAAGATATGGGCCGATCCAAGCAGGAACTGACATGCATACATTTTTATTCATAAGAAAGGTTTCATTTAGTTAAATTATGAACACAAATAGCACCCTCCAAGAACTGAGTTTGATCTGACAAGGGAGCCCAAGGGATACATCCACCACATTAAAGCAAAAATATACACTTCTGTTGGATAAAAAGAAGAGCAAGTTCGGCTAAGCTGAATTTTAAGTCAAAGTTACTTGTAAGTAAATTTCTGTTCCCAAAGATGTTTCAAGTTTGGATAGGTTACTATTTCTTGTGATTTGTAAGTTAAAAAACATTAACTTATTTTCACTATGAGGTAGGATTACTGGCAGAATATGTAACTTATTGGGATTATCTTATCACACTTCAACTGGTTACTATAAAAAGATAATATCCAAAAAATTTACCTATGGAGCTTGGTGAACATTCTCTATTAAAATGAAAATGCATTGCAAGCAAGAGAGAGTCAGCATTCAGTAATTCATAATTGAATGAAAAGCCAGATGCAAAACCACAATTCACCTGTTCAAACAGATATTGTTCGGAAAATTGTTTTTAATTTGATTTTTGACAATTGATTAACTTCAACTTAATTTCATCGAGCAAGAAATTAGGCCGCAGGCCCACCATAGTATGCTTCTTCTCATTTTCCATTTTTATTAATTCAATTTATTCAGGGTATTTTGGCATCTCTAAAAGATTTCAAATTCAAGAACTTAGGTGTCTAACAATAATACAATACTGACACACGTATACAGGCTCACCCATCCTTTTACAGTATATGAACATGTAAATTAACAAAAAGTTTCTAAATGGATGATTGAAAGAGGGTGGATGCCAATACCTGTTTGAATGTTATTTTGCCAATCTTCTGCGTATCAACAAACCCAAATATCTGAACAATCAGGGAATTGAGAGATTAAATTAATTAGTAAAAGTGCAATCCCAAATAGAGTCCAACCATTTGATACAACTGATGCACAAGGGTAAGCCTAGACAGATAACATGTCGACTCTTTGTTCCTTTTCTGAAATTGAAGAATATCTTATTTTCTATTCAGTAATAATGGTTAAATTTAATAATAACCTCTGTACTGAAGTCCATTTAGATAAAATCAATACTCGTTCTCACCAAAGAGCACCTATAATTCTTGGAAGGAAAAAAGGTAGAACTGCAAGAAATGTAAAATATTGTTGCAGGAAGAAAATGCATAAAATCTTCAAATGAATATAGAAAGAATGAAAACATGAACTAAGGTACAAAACATGCTAAGCTCAACTTTCCATGCATCAGACCTAGTGATAATATTAACTGTTAGATAATGTGAAAACCGGCACTAAGTCGCCTTTCCTGGACATGATCACATTACCGTGTCCACAGCTCTTCATGTTTTTTTGCCTTTACACAACTTGTCTCTCATTGACGAAGCATTGTAACATTGTATACAAAACCAATTTGCTAGTACAATAGGGAATAGAATTATGGGAAAGGTCACTGGAACTGAAAAACAATCAGTGGCTAACCTTTTCAGAAACACCACATGGCTTGAGTCTTAAAACCCTGAGGAAGTCATGGAATTCAACATGTCCACTGTGAAGAGAATGGAATCCAGTCAGAAGCGCATTTTCATCATTGCACAAATATACCATAAAATTCAAAAACATTGATGGAAAACAACCGGAAGTTCAAGAAGAAATGAGTATTAGTCTTGTCAGTAAATTATCGAGCATAGTAAGTTATTAACCAGTGAATATTGCATAATAAATTTGTGGTCCTAAAAACAGCAACTATAAAGTGATAATTCTGAGCCCAAGTTCTATTACATACATATATAGCATGTGCAATGTTGAGTCTGAAAGAAATGAGAAAACCATGATGCAGCAGCCCCCTCCCCAACTAAACAGGAATTTAAGATATTAAAAGGAAAAAGAGAATGTGATATAGCCCATGTTTGACACCCATTCTCTATCTCATTCTCATTTTTTTTCTCTTGTTTCATTTCAACCACACATTCTTCCAATAAAATAATATTACACACAAATCTAAAATTTTTCATAACTTTTCCACCACACATTCTTCCATCAATCACTATTCTAAAAATTTTTATCTTCAAAAAATTCAATCTTCTTCTTCTTTTTCTCTTTTTTCATTTCAACCACACATTTTTCAAATAAAATAATATTACACACAAATCTAAAACTTTTCATCACTTTTCCACCATACATTCTTCCATCAATCACTATTCTAAAAGTTTTTATCTTCAAAACATGGGTTTCAAACACACTCATAGACTGAGTTGTGAACTACAGTACAAACATATAACAGAGATACAGAAAGGATAGCCATGCCAGCTTAGCAACAATGACCAGGAGCAAGTTCATAAACTTTCCCTAAAATAAAGTTGAAATTTTCTGCATTTTAGAAATTTCCAGCCAATTGTAAGAAAAGAAGGCTGAAAACCAACAATATCTAAATATATATCATACCTGTGACCTATATGCCACATATTAAATGACATTGATAGATCAAAGACCGTGCATCCAGGTAACCAGGGGGGTGGGGGTGGAAGAGATGTAAAGAACGAGGCAAGTGACACTATTATGCAAACAAACAAGATTAAGCCCCTGCCCATTCTCCAAAATTCATTTTCTCTCAAACTCATTTTCAACCACACATTCTTCCAATAAAATAATTTACACGTAAACCCAAAACATTTTCCTACCTTTTAACCACACATTCTCCAAAAAAAATAATCGCTATTACAAAACTCATTTCCCCAAAAATGGGGCTCCAAACAGTATGTAAGTATGAGCTGTTTCAATCAGAAATCAACCATAGTAATGAAAGTATTCCAACATACCTGGAGTCCGGATTCATTGACAGAAATACATCTAAGAAGTCAACAGCCTCCAAATTCCGTAAATGAAGTGACTGAAAACAAGAGACATAACTAGAGTAATTATACCCCCATGGCCAATTAAGCCTCCGGCCCTCTGCTTGGGAAGAAATTATAAACGGTTTAATCTATAAATAGTTAGAAATGAGTGGTGATAGTACTTGTGGTTCCATGGGAATGTGTCATTGAAGATAAAGTTCAACCATTTTCAAATGATTTATAAATTTTGCCAAACGGAGTTTAAGTGATTAAGAATATCACATAAGACAGTAACAAGTAATTTTTAGAAGGGTAGGATGTGAAGATGTTTGATCAATTTTTGGCCCAAAACTTGCCCTGTGACAAAAAGAGGTAAATAGAAAATTCTTATGATTCAAAAAATTAAAATCAAGTTTGAGCAATATGCAACAATTTACGCAGCAAAGTTAAAAACATTTAACGAATGAGACAATATAAAAACTTTGTTTTACACTTTGAATCCAGCTCGAAAATCTTTAAAAAAGATTTCTTTTCGGGTGAAATATTGATAATTAATTTCCATTTTTGTACCAATTAGAACTTGGTGCAATTGCAACAAGAGCTTCTGGAGAGTTCCTTTCTTCTCTCAGTAGCTTTAATTGACAGAAAAGGAAACAGTAACTTGCATAGTTATCAAAATCACATTCACAAAATTTAAATTTGAATAGCATGGCAACCAATGCTAACAGCTTCAACCTAATTCTAGAGTCTACAAAATACAACCGCAAAAATCACGAAGCATTTCTAACTTACCAATTCCGCCCAGGCCATTTCAACCATATATTGTGAGGGTTTTTCCTGACAAAACAAAATTTTAATATTGCATCAGAACGAATATTCTAAAATAACTTAGGACCTGTTTGACATAGCTTCTACTTTTTGTAGAAGAGTTTTATGAGGAAACTATCTTAATTAGTGTTTGGAAACTAAAAGAGGTTTCTCTTCTGGAAGAGCTTTTGGAGGAAGCTATATCGGGCAAGCTTCTTCTAAAAGCACTTCTAACTAGAAGAAGCATTTTTATAAAATTAACCAAACAAGTCCAAAAACAGCTTTGGGTCTCAAAAGCTCATTTTAATTTCTCATAAGCCATGTCAAATAGACCTTAAGATCCTAGAAGGAAGATCTTCTAATTCCAGAAATAAGGCAAGAACTCCAGATCTGAATTTCATTGCAAATAAATCAACTAACTCTTTAGACTAAGGATAGAGTACATAGAACTGTTAATCATCCGGACAAGGTTACATACACAACATAATTCTATGAGTAATGCTGTTCATTTAGCAATTTCCACTTATTTACAATGTTCTTCTTATGCATTTTCATTGGTGTGCAATTGTAACTTCAAGAAACACGGCATGCAAAGAGTAATTACACCATATACACGGCGTTTTTATTAACTTTCCCTGTTATATATTCTAAGTCCCCGTGCGGTTTAGCTAAAATAGTTGATAAAAATCTAAGTCAAAGTTTACAATTAATTTTAACAACACATTTTATGGGACCACAACTTCTATCAACTTTTCAACCACACATTTCATCAATTCTTGTCAAAATCTACTAACAATCTGATTTTTAGCAAAAATAAACTGGGATTAAATGTTTTCTGAATTTGAAGCTGTATACAGCAACCAGCAAAGGAAGAAAAAGATCAAGATTTCTACATTCCACAAGGGTGAGAAGCGTACCAGTGTCTCATATATAACTAAAATACAAGATCCATGAGCAGATATGGGAATAATATACATAATGTTGCTATTTTATCCTACAATATTATTATACTCGTGCTATAATAGACAAAGAAACAAAACATGATGTAAAAGTCATTATTGCAATATGATACTTCCACAATGCTATTTCCATTAAGAACTTCAACAGAAGAATATATTATTGTTTAAAACTCCGTAATTCATTACATTTGCTGGTAACAAAAGCAACAAATAAAAACCTGTTTGAACTCTAATGCTTTTGTAAGAAGCATCAAATCTCCATACGAATGTGATGTTTGTACAACATTGAGACCACTTGCAATAACACGACTGGTCTGCATTAAATCATGTGCATGGCATAAGAGACGATGAATAAATAGATTTAGGTGGCATTCGATAGTAGATATGAAATATGAATCCATATGCCAAATTTTATACATATCCACAATCATGAGTAGAGAGCATATATAAAGGATAATATCAAGTCCATAAAAAAACATTTATTTTTAAAGGGCAATAATAGTAGAATTTAGCAGTCTTAAATATAGAGAAAAGGGCATCTGGATGGAAAGTTAACGTATATCCACCTCAGTATTGCGTAAGAATATGAATGAGCAAATAGAATAGGAAGAGTTTCACTCGAGCCAGTTATAACTAACATAATGAAATGCCAACACATGCAAGCGGAGAAGCCAAGCTATTCACTATAGGCAGATGGATCTACAAATTGTCAGTCCAGTAAACCTTAGAAGACATGCATATAGGGTGAATTTAGTGGAGTGAATTTTTATAAAACATGGAATCAAAATTATTGAAGTCCATGAGCATGAACAGAAGAGAGTGATTGCATGCAAGTTTAAGAAACAAAGATTTGTTTCAGTTGTTATTCTAATTCCCGAACATGAAAGTTCAGTACATCTCACTCAACAAGTAACATACCAAGTCCGTAGCATTTATGATCTAAAGATACTAATATATACAAGGTCACACTTGACTCACCCTCTGAGAAAAATTGACTGCATTCTCCTTTCGATTTTCATGTGGTCGCACAAGAGGGAGATATTCAACCTGTGTAGTTTCAGAAAAGTTTAATGCAATTTCTTCAGATCAATTTATAGTTACAAGTACTAAATTCATCAGGATGCCTTAGAAATGCATTAGTGAATGAGTGCCTCAAGAATTGAAAGATCAAGAAAACTGGAATCGATTATGTTTGGGTGCAGTGTGTTAAGGATGGTCTTATCATTATTATATCCTCAAATAAATAACACAGAAAAAGTATAAAATTCATTTTTCCATTTTAATATTGGGCCACTATTTCAGTGTAATCTTACTTGTTAGAAAAGATTACCAAAATATAACAAACACGTTTCAAACTCAAATGCTTATCTAGAGAGGTGAACTAAATCAGTAGATGAAAAATAGAATTTGATGAAAAGGGAGAGAATTCAACTACACTGAAAGTGATATCTATATATGATCTATAGTTTATGTTTTTCATAAGAAACCCCATCCATGAGACATGTACAATTATACATAACTTGAAAGGGAAGTAATAATGGGGTTTTGGACTATTATTGGGCCCATAGAAGACTAGGGGCATGTTAAAACCTTCGTATTTTGAGAACTATGATTAAATGAAACAAATTGAATTGTTGATCAGGGGCGCATACAAGCATACAAACACCCACCCAGAGACAGTTGTACCATACCTCCATGAAATTGTGGAATTGGGTGAACATTCTGAACATCAACTTCGCCAGAGAAATATTACCCCTAAGAAAATGCAGCAATGTATGAAGTAAAGCTTCTTGGGAACTAGTAAGGCACATTCAGAAAGCATAGTTGGCAAAAGCAAAAGGAGGACCATACCAGGATTGGTCAAAGTGTACATGGGGATAACGGACAATAACTGGCTGGATAGGATAACCAGGGATGAATGCACCAAGTTGGAAGGAAATAAGTACTCTTCCATTGGTTGTCGTTCCCTCGGGAAATAAAAGCACTCGAGGAAACTGATCGGAAGAAGCCTTTCTCTGTATTTATATCCTTGAAAGCATATTTCTGTATCAATTAGCTAATACATTGATAAACATTTTAAAGCTTGAAATTCATTTCCGACCTGGAAGCGTTACAAATTTCACAAAACAAGACAAGACAATAGACATGCATTCCAAAATTTTCTTTTCCGATTTCAGTTCTTAAAAACAATACAATGATCGAGCATTGTACCATACACATTGCAGAAATGTGTCTCACAAGCACATGGATAGATTTAAGCTTAAGTAGCAATTGCAGTTACGTTCTCACTTTCACGAACAAGTGGCGTTCGTAATGACTAATTACTGAGATGACAGGAACTTAGATGAGAAGAAAGCATCAAGAAGCAAATAAAAGTCAACATGTGCATCATAGATTGAGTTCTCATTCAGAGAATCATTCTCATTTATGTTGTACAAAAGGAAAGCAAAATGGTAGATACACAGACAGATATTTGATACCTTTATTTCATTAACGGCATGCTTCCTGGATGATTGTGAGAATCTATCAACATATATCACCTACAAGCAAATAAGAGACATCATAATTGACGTTTAAATTTCAAGAATGCATTAGAAGTTGGGATTGCAAATAGGTAACTTAGTTTAAAAAAAGGAGAATAAAATTGAAAAGTTGGGATTGGAAATGGGTAACTTGGTAAAAAAAAGGTCAATATGTTTCCCAATCCCCCGAAAAAAGGAGTAAAGAAAAAACAAGTAAAGGGATCATAAACTTGAGTTTCACCTGCATTGCTCTGATGATGGTTCCAACAAAAGGCATAGAATCATGTGCCTCAGACGCGACAATGGTTGGAAACAATTCGTAGAAAAAGAAAATAGGTTCAACATATGATACATGATTAGATACAACTATAGGAGCGATCTCCCTTGGAGCAGGTTTTCCTCTTCGTTTTATCCAATGGTAGCTGCAGCATCAAAATGCAAAAGGAAAACAGGAATAAGATTCTTACTCAAATCATCAGACTGCTTGCAGCAAAAGAAACATCAACACTTTATAAACTTTCATAACCCCTTTACCCCACACGAATGCTTTCGTGTCCTTTCCTGGACATCCCAAATGAATGTCCACTTTCATGGCAAAATGGGACTTCCTTCAATTACAGTTAACCAAATCACTTATGTTCTCACACTCCCAAAATTAAAAACTTAGAACTGGTATATAATTCGAAGTCAGAAATAGACTATAGAATTCAGGAACTACAAAAATAAAACTTTTCATCTTTTGCCTACATAATCGCACCAGTCAAACCAAGTGGAGCATATTCGATTCATTCCAAACAATCCATCGCAGCTTAAGCAAATCTGTATAATTCAGTCTTCCTGCCTACTTACAGGAAGACCCCTTACTTAAATACAGCCACCAAGTCCTGCCTACTTACACCTGCTCGCCAAAGTGGAGAGTCCCACTCACAAGCTCGTTTTGCATTTCAGAGAAGCTAAAGACTGTAAAGATTTTAGGCTAAATAGTCCAACATACTTATCTGACTAGTGCCATGCGGAGGCTGACTAGAGCCATGCGGAGGCGGTGAACCCAGAAATAGGAATTCATTAATTAATCTTTATTTTTGTTTAATCAGTTGATAAATGTGAAAGTTGGATTGAAGAGGGGGTCTCCCTTTAGCGTCTTCACACAATGAAAAATAATCGTCCACAGATACCTATTGTTCACCTTACCGTAGAACAGTCTTTTTTATTTCCAACATTCCCCCATTGATTTTTTTATTTTTTTTGGCCAAGCCTGTGCAAGCTTAGACAAATTACTCGTTCTACTATTCAAATTGGTAAATTAAACCGAAATATCGCTCACAGCTCTTTTCACTCAAACAGAAGTCGGAACATCCAATTTCGAATTCAAATAAATATGCACTGCAAATAGATTTTCCATGGTTAACATAATATTATACTACTTTCAAAACTCAAGTTACCCGAACGAGAAGAGTATGAGACGGGAGCAATAACGGGTGACCCACAGGACCCGGCAGCGCCATTTGGGCATGGGATTCTGCCTATCCGTCCAGCCATGAAGCGCAAAAACCGTGGCCACGTATCCCACCATTAAGCACAGTCCAAAGAGCAGTAGCCGGGCCAAAG
>CAIGRO010308173.1:0-18894 GCA_903798355.1 Fraxinus baroniana | reverse complement strand
CATCATCTATTACCAACTTGAATTTTGACAACTTATTTTTGAAACCAAATGTCACAATATTCATTCCAAGTGGCTGTGGGAAAGGATTTTCATCCATTACCATTTTCTTCTTAGCCTCAAACGTGATTTGCCCTGACTTAATATCACCCTGTAATACATGACAAAAAACCAAACAATTATTTATCATATGCAACCATGCATTGTGCCATTTACAATATTTTTTATCCTTAATTTGTTCAGGGTCTGACAANAAGGATTTTCATCCATTACCATTTTCTTCTTAGCCTCAAACGTGATTTGCCCTGACTTAATATCACCCTGTAATACATGACAAAAAACCAAACAATTATTTATCATATGCAACCATGCATTGTGCCATTTACAATATTTTTTACCCTTAATTTGTTCAGGGTCTGGCAACTTATGCTTATCGCTCAACTTTATCTGCTTATCCTTATACAATTTGTCGAATATAAGGTCGGCTTTGATTACCTTAAATGAGAATCTCCTAGCCTTTTTTTCATCTTTTATGGGCTCATTCTTGTTTGACATTCTAAATTTGGCCATTACAAAACAAGCATATACATCTCCTTTAATCAATTCTACCAAGCATATCTCCGTTTGATCATAATATTCGTCATTAATAGCATGGACATCGAAATTTGGGTCTCTATAATAAGTCCCTTTGCTAGAAATTTTCAATTGTTCATCTTCTCTTAGTAGACATTTATATCTAACCATATTAGCACTCAATTGGTAAAGGTCAGGAAATTCTTTATTCTGGAATTTCTTTTTTAAAACAAAACTTAAACAACTTTGAGCGATTTTAACGAACTCCTTTTCAGGTAAAGGCACGAAACATTTGCTCCTAACTATCTTAAATCTTTGAAGGAAACTTTCTACCATTCGTTTGACAATTGACGTAAATTTGTCAAATCGGCCAAAGTAACTTCAGATTCAGTTTTGTAAAACTGAGCATGGAACAATTGTTCCAGTTGTTGTCATGTTTGGACAGAATTTACTAACAAATTAATGAACCATGAGAAGGCTACCCCTGTTAACGAACTAGGGAACAGTCTCATTTTGTGATAGTCAGTTACTTCACCACATTGTAGTGTGAATCGCCCTATATGTTTCAGGGTTGACACTTTTCCCATACCGGTAAACGACGAAAACTCTGGCACTTTGTACCCTCTAGGCCAGGGATATGTTTGATCTATCCAATCAGGATATGTCTTTGTGTAAGTCGGCCTAATAAAAGGACGCATCGCAAAAGCCATTTGATCCTATACTACTTCCGTAATTTGATTCCTCGACACAGCGTTGGGATCATATGGAACTCATATAGGTTGATTCACTGGTGGAATTATTTGAGGCCTAATGTTTGGTACTTGGTTTGTGGCAAAAACGCCATTATTTAAACTGTTATTACCATCCTGAGTATTTCCGCCATCATTGACCCGAGGGGTATTCTGTCTATTAGTTTGGATGTTGTCTCTTGCATTTGGGTTACCCCCAAGTTTGATACTCCTTTAACACTACTCAGTTCTCCATCCTACCACCCCCCTAATTTGAAGTAGATGATCCAAATGGTGGTTATATTCCTTGATTTGGACTTAGGACTGGGAAATTATGTCCCGTAATCATCATGGCCTGAAAGTAATTCCCTATACTTGGCATACTGGTTGACAAATCTGGCCTACTAACTTATTCATGATTTCATTTAAAGTACTTAGTTGTTTGGCTATGTTGTCATAATGTGCATTTCCACTTTGAGTAAACCTTTCCATGTTATGAACATTTCGTAAATTTACCTGTTCAACGACATCTTTCGTGAGTTCATCGAGCAATGCACGCATGGTTCGAGGACTCAACTCTATCATTGGCTCGTAGCGACTTTGACTTTGTCCCTCTGTTCTTGGAGTGCTTTACTGCTCCTCATATCGTTCGATCACAAACTGGACTATTCCCTAGCTTGCGGCTCCTTATCAGAATTTTTATGAGACATATTACTTCACTCTCCGTATCTTCAGACTTCAAACACCAATTGTCCCACCAGGCATGCCAAATCATTTCGCGCGGGAAGTCCCTAACAATTAAAAGAAAGTTAAGATGATTGTATAAGGAACAAACCTCTTGAGACAAAGTTCTAATGATGGGTGCTTTATTTATGAAGATTACAATTTGCAAGAAGCAAAATGCCTCCAAGGGGTACAAGCACACAAATCAATTGAAAGTTTAACAAGAAGAAATGAAAAGAAATGAAATTAAATATTCTCTGTTCGAGAGTAATTTGATCAGGGGCTTCTTTCCATGCTATCTGTCTTTTATACTTCCTTGACAGTTTTCTTAGAGGATTGTTTAAAATCTCTTATCATCTTATAACTACCCACTTTATTCATAGTGGATGACTTGTTGAGAAACTACTGCCATTACTCTCATTACTTAACTACTTTCAACCAAGATTCTTGGATCATGGACTATGATAAGATTGCTTCTTAACCGTCTCAATAACTGTTGCTTTCAATGGTCCACAAGACATTACACTCACCGAGCTTTTAGGTGTATCGTGACCTTGGTTGATGATGATGCTATACTTGCTCATATCTTGGGCGACAAGCTGGCTTGAGTGATGGCGAGCCTCCAATACATAACTCTGTCTTGTGGTGTCGGGTGGGCTTTTTGATGGGCCTCTGCTTCATAAGTTAGTCTTGGGTTTTTACCTTGTCTCATTTGGGGTTGTCCTTCAAATCTCCTAACTGGGCTTCATTCTTTGGATAATTTAATTGGGCTTCATTTTTGTATGTCGACAAGTGGTGGTGGTGATTCCATGTGGGGTTTTGGGGCGATGCAGGTGGTGGTGAATCTGGCAATGGCGATGGTGGTGGTGAAGTGATCATCACAATGGTTGTGGTGAGGTGATGGTCACAAATGATGTTGGTGGAGGTAGTGGTGGTGGTGGTGGTGAGGTGGCGTGGCAATTAGTTGGTTTCGGTGGGGGTGGGGTGACTAATTATTTGAATGATTGTGACTAATAAAATGGTTATTTGTGACTAATAAATAATGTGACCTAAAAAAATACAAGACTGTGATTAAATTTGTATTCGTGACTTACAATTTATTAAGTTAAAATCAATTAATTTGATAATTTGTGACATGTAAAATTTATGATATGTAACCAAAAAATAATACGTGATCAATTAATTTGATAATTTGTGACATGTAAAATTTATGATATATGACCAAAAAATAATACGTGATCAATTAATTTGATAATTTGTGACTGTAAAATAAGTTATTTGTGAAATTTGTGATATGTGATCGAGAAATAATAATTTGATAATTTGTAATTGTAAAATAAGTTTTAACTTGTAAAATTTGTGATCTATGATCGAGAAATAATACCTGACTTATTAATTTGATAATTTATGATCGATAAAAAAATTGTGACATATAAAATTTATAATTTGTGACTATGATATCTATAATTGTAAGTAGTATGTGTTAGATTTTTAATGTTGTAATTAGCAATTCTGTAAACAAAAATGACTGAATTGTAATTTGTGTAAAAAGTCAAGGAGTAATGTACAAATAGATAAAGTTTAGATTTTTAGGTCTAGGGTTCACGAATGGAAAAAGAAGGAACGTGCGGCGCAGGTTTTCGCTAGACTGTCATCAATGATTGGCTCGAGCGTCAAAAGCAGAAACCCTCTCGCTCGACGTCACTCCTTCTTCGCTCGAGTGACAGCCGGTCGCTTGACTGTCGCTGAGCCTTCGTTCGAGCGACAGTGTTGTCCAAAAAAATTTTATTTCGCGATTTAAAAGCTTTTTCCCAAGCTCATTACTTTCCTAACCTACCTATAAATATCAAAACACTTCAGAACGTATTTTCACAAGGTTGAATATTGAGAGAGCTTCATATGTGAGATATTCTTCATATTTTGTGTTTCAACCTTCGTCCATTGATATTGTTTTGGTGAGAAAAACATCGTCCATATACTTCAAATACCAAATCTGTCTTTCCTCCACATCTGTCAGAGTTCTGAAGATTGAAAGAAGTTGACGGGAGTTCTAGTATGTGAGGAACAATGTGTTCTTCGTTGATCAAAGGGAGATAGACGATTCCGCAAGGCTAGGAGTGTTGCAGGGTAGCAGATTCCACCGAGAGCTTTAGCAAATTGCAGCTGAGGATTGGTGCAGTGGAGCACGTGAATCGCGGAGAGCTGTAGGAATTACAGTTAGAAGATCAGATAGTACGTGTCGTCTACTCTGATAGACTGTAAGTCGTTTGAATCGTTTATAGTGGATTGCCTAACAAAGTGTCAGGAGTTTTTTCCTAATTGGGTTTCTCCGTGGTCATTCCGTGTGTTGATTTACTGCTTTATTTACTGTTTATAATATATACATTGCAGTATTCGAACATATGATTAATACTGACTTGCATGTTTAATCATCTAGAAAAGAATTAAAAAGTGACTTGTTGCTATTTAATTCATTAATAATTTTAATTCTGCATATAATACCTATTCATCCCATCTAGGTATTGTTATGGTCGAACTACGCGTTTTTCAGTGCGTAACTGTGACAATAAATTATATAATATTGTGAACTAAATACATTTAATTAATAAAATCTAATTAAGACCTGATTTTTGAAATAATAAAACTAATTTCTTAATTTTGAAATTGTATTTTGCAACCATCTTTATATATATATATACACACAATTTTCAAACACATTAAAGCAAAAATAACAAAAAATAATTAAAACTGGAATCGAAGTTTATTAATGAATTGTTGTGACATGTCTCTAGGTTTGGGACTGCGTCAACGATCAACATAAAGTTTCACTTAAAAGTTGAATGACAACCCGTGTTTTTAACCTCAATACTTGTCTATTACTCCCTTCGTATGACTTTCCTTATTTTCTAAACCCAATTATATAGCTTTGTTTTTTTATTGAGAATGTTTTGTTTTATTCTTTTACTAATATATCCTTATTTAATTTGCTTAGTTATAACAAGTTTACTACTAGTTGTTGATAATTAAATAAGGGTAAACTATGAAAGTTTACAAGATTGTGATTAGATTTGAATTCGTAACTTACAATTTATTAAGTTAAGATCAATTAATTTGATAATTTATGACATGTAAGATTTATGATATGTGACCAAAAAATAAAACGTGATCAATTAATTTGATAATTTGTGTCTGTAAAATAAGTAAGTTACTTGTAAAATTTGTGATATGTGATTGAGAAATAATACGTGATCAATTAATTTGATAATTTGTGATTGTAAAATAAGTTTTAACTTGTAAAATTTGTGATCTATGACCGAAAAATAATACGAGACTTATTAATTTGATAATTTATGATCGATAAAAAAATGTGACATAAAATTTATGATTTGTGACTATGATATCTATTATTGTAAGTAGTACGTAATTGTGACAATAAATTGTATAATATTGTGATATTTATATATTTAATTAATAAAATCTAATTAAGACCTGATTTTTGAAATAATAAAACTAATTTCTTAATTTTTAAATTGTATTTTTCAACCATCTTTTCAAACACATTAAAACAAAAATAACAAAATAATTAAAACTGGAATCGAAGTTTATTAATGAATTGTTGGGACATGCCTCCAGGTTTGGGACTCCGTCAACGATCAACATAAAATTTCACTTAAAAGTTGAATGACAACCCATGTTTTTAACCGCAATACTCGTCTATTACTCCCTTCGTGTGACTTTTCTTATTTTCTTATCCAGTTATATAGCTTTATTTCTTTATTGAAAATGTTTTGTTTTGTTCTTTTACTAATATATTATTATTTAATTTGCTTAGCTATAACTAATTTACTACTAGTTATTGATAATTAAATAAGGGTAAACTAGAAAAAATTTTGGCAAAAAATACTTTTTCAATAACATTAAATAAGATTTTTTAATCCGTATAAAAAACAAAACCAACATATATAAATGGAACGAAAGGAATAGTATAATTAGCATTAAATAAGATTTTTTAATCCGTATAAAAAACAAAACCAACATATATAAATGGAACGAAAGGAATAGTATAATTAGCAGAAAACCGTCTGAGAATATAACTTATCAACTCTTGATTGAAGCATTGTTGGTTACAAACAAGCACAAGAGCCTTTTGACAAGTTAGTATTAGTATAATGCCTCGATGAACTGTAAATATATATACCAAAGGAAACTATTACAACCTCAACAGTCACAAAAAGAAACAACAAAAGGAAATTAGTACAGCACAAATTGCCCATTGCTTCGTCTGTGTGCAAACAACTATAAATTCAAACATTCAAATTATCAACCTTATGAAATGTACAAGTCGGGCGCGATTTGTAACCTTCCGAACCATCTGTCATCTGCAATCCGCCACACTGGTCGACATCTGATTGTACCTTAATTTATATCTTTTCGTCTAATGAGGAAATAATTCGACCACATGATTCTTTCATTCCTTGGATGAGCTCTAGCCTAATCGACAGCCACATTAACTAAAGTTTCATCAACACCCAGGAAGAGACTGGGCCGAAGCAAATGGTGAAAGGCTTGTGGCTGACTCACTGTAATGTAGTGGATTAGGTTGACGACTGGACGTCCCAATATAACTTGAAGAAGCATTGCTCGGACTAGGTATATAAGGAGACATGTATCTGGAATTTAGAGGGGATAACGAGGGGTATCCTAACGAGTGAGGTGAAACTAAATAAGCAGCAAGGGATCTTTGGGAAGACATGTTCCTAAGGTCCACTGAGCTTCGACTCATACTAAGATGTGAAGATTGATGATGCGACTGAAGAGACTGCTGGTTATAAGGAGTACTAGAGATGGAATTGGGACGAGAAAGTGAAGAGGATTGAAATGATGCTGGGGCTATTTGTATGGCCGGGGATGATGCCAGCGATGATCTAAAAGATGATAATATGGAAGATGAAGGAAAAGAAAGCAACGGTGTAGATTCTGATGCTGGTGGATCACCAGTACTAGTTCTTGCATCACGCTTGCATACGGGACAGAATGTTCTCCACGATGTTAGCCAAGCATCGACACAAGTTGCATGAAATTCTGTAAAAATCCCAAGATGAAATTACTCGACTACACAAGATAAAAAATAATTACCAAAGCACAATTTACAAAAGAAATGAAGAAAGAAGTACAACAAAGATGACGGCAGGCACACACATGCAGATTATTTTTAGATAAAGTATTCCTAAATTTGCAAGAGGGTGTGATGCTCTTTTAGTTACGAGAATAATAATTCACTAGAATGATCCTCGAAAATGTTCAGTACATACTGCATATACGGTCTACTCTTTTAGTAATTAGAAATTTTGAAGGATGAAGAAGTAGAGCATCTCCAAGAGGACAAGAGGCTCTTTATTTCTCCCATCCTCTTTATTTTAAAGAGCCAATCTTCATTTTAACAGTTTAACTAGTCCAACGAGCCTCTATCTCTAAAAATTAAAGTAGAGAGTGGATTTGGCTCTCCAAAAGCCAAACTCACTCAATATATACTACTTTTAATGCTTTCACATGTGATACACGAGTTCTAATGCACTTATTTGAAGGGGAAGCAAGTAAATAAAAGGAAGAAAAAAGGTTATATCATACTTATTTATAGGGAATAAGCAAAACCAAGAAATTATAAATAGTGTTGTTGGACTTTCCGCTCCTTATTCAAAATTTTTTCAATAGGCTCTTTAATTGTTGGAGATGCTCCTAGTAGAATTATTATTACTGAGAAAAAACATATAGTGTTCTTAGAACTGAGGTAGTGAAGTAAATTGGGCCAAACCACCAGGCCTATGGGGTGTCAGGCATCACTTTACTTTACACATCCCAGCCTGGCCAATCCAGGCCAATTTTGAAAACATTTGTGGCCCTCACACCCAAAATAAATAAATAATTAAATAAAACTGTAATAATTATCTCACACCTATTCTTAGAGTGATGAAGTGACAACTATTTATTAGGAAAAATTAGCACTGAATCTGTGGGAACCCTAAGAAACGCAGGACTCCTCTCAAAATTAGCAACAATGTAGACAAATATCCAAGTTTGACAGTACCAGAAGAAATACTTCAATATGGTTATGCATCAGACTATGTATTTTCTTTGTGCTTTAAGTTAAATTTGTAGATAGTAAGATTTTTTGGGGTAAAAAAAAATGTAACTCTGAAATTCATGCTTGGTAAAATAACTTAAAAGTAAGAGAAGACTTACTGTGGCGGCATGGCAGAATTCTGAGCTTCTCTCCAACAGTATAGTCTTCAAGACATATAGCACATGTCTGTGAAGTACAATTATCCTCCAGAACAGCTGTGAAAGTTAGGCTCGGCATGGCTTTCACCAGACGACTGCTCATCCCGTGGAATTCCCTTACACGTGGAGCTCGTGGCCGTTCTCTTCTAATGCGATGCCTCCGGACAAAGAAACAGGTAGCTAACACTGCTGACATTGCAAGTAATGAAATGAAAGACATAGCCATGATTGACCATGCTGAGTTTTCAAAGGTCGAGATTATCCAGAGTTCCATGTCAGCAGCCCCAACATATTGTGTCAGTTTTTCACCTGAAGCTTTGGAAACAAACACAGCGTGTATTTTTATATGAGCAGCATTTCCTGCCACTGAATTTTTACACAGTGAAAACTTCATTAGCCATCAAAAACTAAAACAATCAACTTTCACATATACCTTCATTCCTTGAGAAAGCAGCAGAAGGCATGATGTAGAACAAATTGCTGAATGGATGGAAAAAGAATTGGATCATAATGGGGAAAAAGTATTGGTGCAAAGAGCACATCCGAATTTCGGTTTGGGTCCATAATATCATTCGGGAAAGAGGACGAAGATGGATTTCAGCCATCCGAATTCGTTTAGGACTCAAAAACTGTTTTTCAAAGTTTTAGCGCTATTTTTGCCATTTAGTTTATTTCAAATTATTTTTAATTTTAATCCTATTAAACTAGGTTTTCATGTAAATCCTTATTTATCTCATTGTTTTTTATCATCTTACATTAATAAAATTTGTGAGTTTAATTTTTCATAATTTGGTGGATTCCAAAATTCACGTTCTTAAGGATTTCGCTTGAATTCCTTGTTTCGCGCTGCGTCAAGTGATATCAAAGCCGACTTTCCCATCTCTATATCTTTGATTCATAAGCACGGGTGACGTACCAGTTACTTAAGCAGATTTGGACGCAATATATTGACTGCTTGACGATCTTACTACTTAGATAAAAGAAATTCATCCGCTGTTTTTGCGAGGCATTGGAAACAAAGGGTAGAATGAACAACGGACAAACAACAATGAACGGATCGCTGAGCCTGTAGTTCGGGGAAGAAATAATATGAGACGTGTAGAGTCAGAGGAAGAGTTCGAAGCGCTACCACATAATCATCAAAATCGAAATACCCTTGATAATTATCGAATTAAAGCAAATATTCCCCCCGATCCTTGGTAACCTAAAGATCAAGGAATTTTGGATTGGTTGATGAAGGTTGAACGGTTTTTCGAAATTATGGATGTGTCGGAGGACAAGATAGTTAAGATGGTGGCGTTCCATTTGAAATCGATAGCGACAATAAAGTGGGATCGGTTACAAAATACTCGGAGGAAACAAGGAAAGAATCGTATTCAAACTTGGAGAAAGATGAAGCAGTGTATGATGGGTCGATTTCTACCTGCAGTTAACGAACATATTTTGTATCCTATGTACCTGGGATGCCACAGGGCAATCGCAAAGTATCGGACTATACCAATGAATTTATTCAGTATACTAGTGGTTTAAATGTGGCTATTCAAGATAGAATTGAGTTGCAGAATATTTGGACGTTGCAGGAGGACATTAACATGACAACGAATGTTAAGATGATGGAATCTGATAAGAGGCTGACCAATTATAGGAGAGTTTTCCCACTTGCCGAACCATCATCATTCGTTCCTTTGGACAAAAGGAAGGCTACACTACAAACCTTAGCCAACTCTAACAAAAGCAACGTTGACAACAGTGGTCGAATTGAAAACATAGGTCAAACATGAAGCATGCCTCAGAATGCAAATCCTTATGTTAGGCCCACAGGAGATATTTGTTATAGATGCCACAAACCTGGGTATCGTTCCAATAACTGCTCGAAAGAAAACAGGTCGATTTGGTGGAGCCGGAGATAGTGGATGAGGAAGAAGATATTGAGGTAAAAGATGAGAATACATGAGTTGAGTTTGCTGTTAAGGAAGGAGTGGAGAGGCTTACTTTGGTATTGCAACAAATGCTTTTGTTGCCTAAGGAAGAAGGGCAACGTCACTGCATTTTTCGATCTCTGTCTATCATCAAGAATAAAGTGTGTGAAGTGATTGTAGACAACGAAAGCTATGAGAATTTTGTGTCAAAAAGGTTGGTGAATTTGTTTAAGTTACCTACTGCGAACTATCCTAAACCTTATTCCCTTGGTTGGGGAAAGAAAGGTCATTCTATTCAGGTCGCTGAAATATGCAATGTACCTGTTTCCATTGGTAAGTATTATGAGGATGAGATTATGTGTAATGTCATAGACTTGGATGCTTGACATATCCTACTAGGTCGTCCATGGAAGTTGATGTGGTTTCAACTCTTAAAGGGCATGATAATGTGGTACTTTTCATAAAGCAGCCATAAGATTGCTATAGCTCCTCTCAGATAGTCGGAGAAGTCTACCCAACAACGAACAGAGAATTTCCTTACCCTTACAAATAATGAAAAAGAGATTGTAGATTCTGTAAGGGAGTGATTGCTTTTATCCGTGGTGGTTAAGGGGCTTTATACTGCAAATAAGGAAGAAGAGAGTGTTCCACTTGATGTGTAAGAAAATATTAACAAATTTGAAGATTTGATTTCCGATGAATTGCTGAATGAGTTACCACCTATGAGGAATATTTAGCACCGAATTGATTTGGTACCCGGGGCTAACCTTCCAAATTTGCCTCATCATCGAATGAGTCTGAAAGAGAATGAGATTTTGAGGTAGCAAATTGAGGAGCTGTTGAGGAAAGGATTCATAAGAGAAAATATGAGTCTGTGTGCAGTACATATCCTCTTAGTGTTAAAGAATGATGGAAAGTGGTGTGTGTGTTGACAGTCATGTCATCAACAAGATAACTGTGAAGTACAAGTTTCCCATTCCACGGTTCGAGGACATGTCAGATATGCTTCAGGGTTCTAAGGTCTTTTCAAAAATAGACCTTTGTAGTGGCAACCATAAGATCCATATCAAACCTGAGGATGAATGGAAGACTGCCTTCAAGAGTAAGGATGGACTTTACGAATGGTTGGTGATGTCATTCAAACTTTCAGACACCCGAGTACCTTCATGAGATTGATGAACCAGGTTCTTTGTCCTTCCATTGGGTCTTTTGTTAGGGTTTATATCGATCACATACTCATTTACAACAAGTCCAAAGATCACTTAGTTCAATTGAAGCAACTCCTAGATGTTCTAAAGGAAAATCAATTGTACATCAACCTGAATAAGTGCACTTTTTGTACACAAACTGTTGTTCCTAGGCTTTGTGGTTGGTGAAGAGGGTCTACAGGTGGATGAAGAGAAGACAAGAGCAATCCGAGTTGGCCACTCCTAAATTAGTTTTTGAAGTAAGAAGTTTCCATGGTTTGACAACTTTCTAGAGGCGATTTATCAGAAATTTTAGCACTATTGTGGTACCACTCACACAATGTTTAAAGAAAGGGAGATTCAATTGGGGAGAAGAGCAAGACAAGACTTTCACCTTCATCAAGGAAAAATTGTGCACAGCTCCAAAATTTGCCTTGCCAAGTTTCGAGAAGATTTTTTAGGTAGAGTGTAATGCGAGTGGTGTAGGTGTTGGGGTAGCCTTTTCCCAAGAGAAGAGACTCCTGGTTTTCTTTTCAAAAAAATTGAGTGATGCTAGACGGAAGTGGAGAACTTATAAGCAGGAATTATATACAGTGGTGAGGGCTTTGAAGTAATGGGAACACTACCTTATACAGAATGAGTTTGTGTTGTTTACTGATCGCCAAGCCCTGAAGTTTATTCATAGTCAGAAACATATCTGCAAATTACATGCTTGGTAAGTGATTTTCCTCTAAAAATTTCCTTTTGTGATTAAATATACATCTGTAAGTTCGAATAGAGTTGCTGATGCTTTTAGCAGAAGTGCCTCGTTGCTAGTCACACAGACACAGGAAATTGTTGGATTTAAGTGCCTGAAGGTACTCTATACAGATAATCCAGACTTTAAGGAGATTTGGAGCAAGTGCATGAATCGTGAAGTAGTGACAGATTTCTATATCAGTGATTGATATTTGTCCAAGGGCAACTAGCTTTGCATTTCCATTTCATCTTTACGTGAAAAGTTTATTCAATATCTGCATGGTAAAGTCTAAGTGGACACTTGGAGCGTGACAAAATAGTAGCTAGTTTTGAAGCTAGGTATTATTGGCCACAGTTGAAGCGAGATGTTGGAGTTATAATCTGAAAAATGTCATACTTGTCGGGCGTTAAAGGGTCAAGTGCAAAATACCGAGTTGTACATGCACTTCCCGTCCTCCAGGGCATATGGCAAGATCTTACTACTGATTTCGTTCTCGAATTACCTCGTACTCAACGGGGCATAGATTCTTTATTTTGGTGGTTGACAGGTTCTCCAAGATAGCTCACATTATACCTCGTCGGAAAAACTTAGATGCATCAAATATTGTCAAACAGTTTTTCAAGGAGGTTGTTTGATTGCATGGAGTTCCCAAGTCTATCACATCAGACCAGGATACAAAGTTTGTACGACACTTGTGGATTACACCGTGGAAGTTGTCTGGGACGAGTTTGAAATGAAGTAGCACTACCTATCCCCAGATGGATAGACTAAAGTCACTAACTGTACCCTTGGAAACATGGTTCAAAGTGTTTGTGGATATAAGCTCAAACATTGAGATCTTGCACTACCTCAGGTCGAGTTTGCATACAACAGCGTAGTTCATAGTGCTACAGGTAGGTACTCGTTTTCTATTGTGTATATAGAGGTTCCTTAATGTTGTGGATTTGGTGAAGTTACCCTGGGTAAATAGTAAGAGTGTTGTGCAGAACATCAGGCAGAAGAGGTGCTAGCAATTTGTGATGAAGTAAAATAGAAGTTGGAGAAGACCAATGCAAAGTATAAGTCAACGACAGATTCAAGTGGACGTGATAAACAATTTCAGGAAGAAGACTCAGTGATTGTATTTTTGAGAAAGTAGAGATTTCTCGTTGATACCTACAACAAGGTGAAACCAAGAAAGAATGGGCCTTTCAAAGTGCTTAAGCGGATTAACAACAATGCCCACATTATTGAATTACCGCTTCTATTGTTATTTCTCGAACATTCAATGTGGCATATTTGTATGAGTTCCATAAAGATGATGAGCTTTTATATTCAGATTATAACTCGAGGTCGAGTTCTTCGAAGGTAGAAGGGACTGATGTAGAACATATTGCAGAATGGATGAAAGAATTGGATCAAAATGGGGAAAAAGTAATAGTGTAAAGAGAATATCCAAATTCCGATTTGAGCGCATAATACCATTCCGAAAAGAGGATGACGATACGAGTAAAATTAATGGCTATGCCAAGTTTTAGCGCTATTTTTGTCATTTATTTTATTTTGAATTCTTTTCGAATTTTAGTCTTACTAAACTAGGTTTTCATGTAAACCTATATAAATAAATAGTTATCTCATTGTATTTTATCATCTTGCATTAATAAAATTCATAAGTTTAATTTTTCATAATTTGGTGGATTCCAAAATTTGTATCGAGGTTTTCACTTGAATTCCTTGTTTCGCGTTGCGTCAAGAAAAGAAAGGGATAAGGGAACCTACTGCCACCTTCAACAATTATTCTGTCCTTTCCTCTTTTACATTTAGGATTGGCAGAAAAGCTGATAATTAATTAACTATGGCAAAAAAAAAAAAAACACCAAAGAGGCCCACCCGTCTTTTCAATATACTTTCCACTTTAATTAACTTTTCTACTTTTATAAAATATGACGTGTCAGTGAGAAAATATTATCTTATGGGCAAAATTCCATGAAGACCAGGAGGAGACATGACTCTCAAATCTTTTCCAGAAATACATTTTGAGCACCAAACAAGTCTTGACATGAACAGGGCTCAAGTACCAATGTACCAGGAAACTTTTCTGTGATCCTATATTGCTTCTCCATCCTTAATATCTGAAAAGTCAAGATCTTGGATTTGGTCTAACGTATTTCTATCTCTTAACGCATTCACTCACATAAAGCAATACAGAATATGACACCAAAAATGCTACTAATCGAGACTATTCAGACTGAGAAACCATCATTTTAACTTGCAAATCAAAAAGAACATTTACTTTGGTTCATAAAGAGAGAACTTATATGGTGCTTCCAAGGAAACAATGCTGGAATTGCATCAGTTTGAGATGATCGGTAGTAGTTAGAGACACGAGGCAATCCAGAACTTAAGATGGCGCTTATGAGCTTACATTTCAGGAACCTAAAACACAATTCTCGTACTATTATGCTCTTGTACTAATAGATCAGTTCACTATAGTAACTGCATATTGAGTTTGGGCTATAATATACAATGGAGGTCAATCATCTGTCAATATTGTGAAGAAAAACCACAAGATGAGGGAAAGAATATAAAAGTAATTAATTTAATTAATCGGGACAAAGGAATCAAGTTCATCACATGTTCTGAACTTGAAGATCACATTTTAATATTGAAGAAATATGTGATGCCTAAATTTATATTGGCAAAACACGAAAGCCATAAAATAGCAGATATAAAGACACAGGTGTGGGAGGAAAAAGTCATTACTTGCAACTAAATCACCATCTTCACTGTCATAGACAATGGCTGCTTTAAATCGTGCAGCTTGTGCACGTCTGACTTTATCCTCAAAGCTACATTCCCCTCTAATTATCAACACAAATGGAGACCTGGTATCATTCTTTTCTGAATCGATTTTATTAGTCAATGGTGAGCATGCATCCAACGGTTTCGCCACATGCAATGTGCCAGATATACCGGATCCTTTCACTGATGGAGCTGAAATTCAGGTGTAATATCAGTAAACTCAGAGCAAGTAAACACAATAGATGCTGGAAATCAACAAACAAACACATACAAGAATTGAATTCAAATTCTTATCAAAATAGTGAATGGTCTTTCTCGAATGGAGATTCCTACTAACAGGATCTCTTCCTGAAGCTAGGCGAGATGGGGTCACGTTTAATACAGATTCCACAATTCGAAGCTGAATTGAAGCACAAAATAGGGAGAAAAGATATAATTTGATTTCGATCCAAATATCGCATAAAAATCCATATTTTCACCAACCATAGCCAAGAAAGAAAGAGAACACAAACTATGCAGCTCGAATTACTCAAAACAATTAAAACAAACCCATTTCCCAATTTTAATCCCATAATCCAGATTCAATATTTTGCATAAAATAAATAAAAAAAAATCAATTGCCCAGAATACTTAAAAAAAGGATTCTACTCACCGAAATTAGCTTCAATGTCTGCAAAAGACAAGGTAACATTATTCCCAATCAAAACCACGTTGCCAAACGCTTTGAAAGCACCCATAAAACAGCAAAAACACCAGACAATTACCCTGAGATTTACCATCTTTTTCCCGATTCTGTTTCAACTTCCCAAGATCTTCACAACCCACAAAACCCCAAAAATACAAAAACTCTTTCAACTATTATCCAAGCGGTTTTAACACTAAGAAATAGAAACATCAGCTTCCATTATTACTATTATCAGGGCTTTGCAATCTCTCCAGCGATGTCATTTTATTATTTTAGTATTGTATTTGGAGTATTTATACGGGTGGGTGTGTTTTTTTTGTGTGGATATGCTGGAATGATATTGCTTTATCTTGCATGAATATCCACCCAGTCCAACCCCAAACGGCAATAAAAATAAAAATAAAAAAATAAATAAAAAAAATTGCAATTTGTAATAGAAAAACTGAAAAAGTAAAAATATAAAAAAAACAATTAGCCCATGTTTGGTGGTAATTAAAATCAAATTTTTAATAAATTTTGATAAAGTTTGATGAATGTGTGATTAAAAAGTTATGAATCTTATCAAATATGTGATTATTCTTAACTTTGATTCAAATATAGTTAAAGCAATGATTGTCAATCTCGAAAAAAAAAAATACTTATAAACTTAGCCAAACATGCTTGATTGAGCGAATTTCAAGGAATTGAGATTTTCCAAAAATTACTAGTAAATTTTTATTAACTCGTCTATTTTGTATATAAGGATAGGGATTGATATGGTAATTTTCTCTTATAAAAATACGAAAATGTTAGTTTTCCTTTAAAAAAAAAAAAGTTATACAGAAAGTTAAAAAGATAAAAAATAATTAATTTTTATTTTCTAAAGAAAAAAAATTAGTCGACTCAAATCAATGAATATATTTACCCAAGAATATATATATACAAAAAAATGTATATATTTAATCTATAATTCCAATTATCGAAATTCATAAGAATATTCTAATTTTATCCATTAGATTCTTGTTCAATAATTAAATTTCCATTAAAATTTATAATTGAAAAATAAAAGAATTAAATAAAAAACCGTTTGTTCAACAAATTTAACCATCCTATATAATATTCCAATTTTGTTCCAGGATGATAGATTAATGTTTTGCAAGATGGTATAAATAATTGAAATTTTTGAATTAAGTGCACTAAGGTGCCTTATCATGTTGTGTGATAGAGACTAGTGCAATCTGCTAATTGGTGTTGATTAACTTGATAATGTGGGCCCAACCAAATGGTCAAACTCCTTTTAAATTCTAATTTCGCCTTCTTAATAAAGAGTAGGTTTGATGACAAAAAATTGGGGAGACTTAGGGCCTGCTCGAGAGTTTCGTTGTATCGATTATGAGTGTTTTATAAAGTACTGTTTTGAGCGTTTATGAACGAATATATTTTGAGTGATTTTAATAGCGATTTTTAAAATTGTTCAATCTATGTTCAGAAGTTTATTATCCACCAATTTTGAAAGTTTTTTTTTAAAAAATTAAATTACATATATGTCCATTAGTAAAATTCTCAATACATATTTTATAGTTTTTTATGTGAGTTTTTTTTTTTTTTTTTTACTCATAAGTAATATTTTACTTATAGGTATTTTTTTAACATATAGGTTAATATTTAACATAAAAAATTAAATAAAGTTAAATATTAACTTAAAATCTTAAGTTAATATTTTTACTAATAAGTATAAAAATTTTATACTTTTAAATGATCTAGTTATTTTTTACTTATAAGTAACTTTTTATATTTTATAAGTGAATTTTTATCTCATTAGTAGTATTTTTATTGTATAAATTAAATTATTTATTTATAAGCAATTTTTTGATTATAATGTAGTTGCTCTTATTTTATAAGTAATATTCTACTTAAAAGTATATCTTTAATTATAATATTATTATTTTTGTTTATAAATAATTTTTTTATTTACAAGTTAGTTTTGAAGAAATATGTTTTAAATAATTATTTTATAGATGGTAAAATTAGAAGAAAATATAAGAAACAGTCAAAACCCGCCAATTTAATTGGTTGATAAAACTGATCAAAATTACACTACATCAATTTTCGGTGGTTTTTAAACCATCCAAAATTGGTACCCAAAAAAACTAGCAAACATCGATTTTTTCAACTTTTCATAAACAGTGCCACTAAAATCGATGAAAAGAAAACTCTCAAGCAAGCCCTTAACGTAAGAATCGCAAAGTAAAAATTTTGGGGGAAAAGCTAGAGGTCAAAATGAGTAGATCCGGCAACCAAGATTCATTCTGAATTTAAGATGAGTCGTTTAAAAATGTGATTAGGACTACTTGAATTATCTCTCAAATCTAACGATCAAACCCACCCAAAAAAATGCGCATAACCTGTGTATGGAATTAAAAGAAATAATTGGGATGAAGGGACTCAAGAAAGTAACAAAGACATTATGGTTGGTCAATTTGTGACCAATCCGATCTGATTTTGATTGAATTATTCATGAGGTAGGTCATTTGGGGTGTGGCCGCCCATTTCGATAGCACTAGAAGAAACCAAGAATGCTAGACCTCTTTTACTAAGCAAAAGTTGCTATATTGGTCCTCAGTCTATACTTTGTAACAATTGTTTAAAAGCAATATATTAGATCTTGACACTTTATTATATTTGTACTACGAGAACAATCAGAACTATCGTCATGTGATCCACATTTATCTAACTTTTATGAAGTTATGCTTTACTTCTTAACTTTGATTGGTGCTAAGAAATTCGAAAAAGGACACAATTTTATGAGGGTAGCATGAAAATTGATTGTGAGACTATAATACAAGCTGCGGAGTAATGCATTCCCTTTTAAAGATTTTGGACTAACTTGAACAATATTTTAGAACCAACTACTTGATTTTTCCTTTCCTTAATGATCAATTTAACGCATATAAGTATAGAATGTATTTAAAAAACTGAAAGATCATTTCGAGATTTTTTTTTTCAAGATTTTTTCGTAAACCGGAGTTGTTAAGAACTTTGAGGGCTAAAAAGTAAATTTTGATATTTTTAAGGATTAAATAGCAAATAAAAACTCATTTAATTTCCCTTTAGTCCTCAATGAAGTCTAATAACAGGTTTATGCATTGTTGGGAGACAAACGGGAAGTGAAATCCTCTTTCAACACCTATCCTCATTTATTATAGTAACATTGCCCTTTCTCTGATTGTTGCATTCGTCCAGACGTAAAATGGATTAGCCGGATATTTGACAAAAGATTCTCTAGCCCAGGTTATATATGTCT
>CAIGRO010308072.1:0-12143 GCA_903798355.1 Fraxinus baroniana | reverse complement strand
GAACTATGCTTTACAACTGGTGAGAACACATATGTAAAGTCAACACTTGAAATCTGACTGTAACCTTTAACTACCAGTCTGACCTTATATCTTGACCTCTTTAGCTCTTAATATACCTTCCTTTTTTTGAATACCCACTTGCAGCGAACAACCTTCTTCTCCTTAGATAATTTTACCAATTTCCATGTGCTATTTTTATTAAGTGACTTCATCTCCTCCTGCATAGCAATCAACCATCTGCAAGAGTCATTACAACTGATTATTTCTATATATGTAGCAGATTCTTTAGTGGAATCAATACTGTCAAGCACAACCACTACATAAGTTATCTAGTCTGCCTTTCCATACTTCTGTGGATGTCTAACATCTCTACGAGATGTATCATTTGCTATAGAATACTATGGTGGTGGTGGAAGTAAATTAGACAAAGTGTTACACTCATTTAGCTCTGAACTAGTTGATCTAAAACTTCCGTTTTCTCTTTTGAACTAATTTCTAACTCCACCTAAGTATTTTGATTCTGTTGCTTAATCTTACTAGAATCTCTAGAGGAAAATTTTGAACCATTGCAAGTTCATTAGACACTACATCTCTACTAACTACCACATTCCCTATTTTTAGACACCACAACTTATATCCCTTCACGCCTAATTTATACCTTAGAAAGATGTACTTTTTGGACCATGGCTCCGACTTTTCATTATTTACATAAGCATAAACGGGTCACCCAAACAATTTTAAATTAGGAATAACTAGAATGATTATCAAACCATATCTCTTCTAGTATCTTTTTCTCAATGACAATTGAGGATGAGTGATTGACGAGAAAAGAAGCTGTAGTAGTGGCTTCAACCCAAAAAGTTTTAGACAACCTAACATTTGAAAGAATACAATGAACATTTTCAATCAATGTGCAATTCATCCGTTCTGTCACACCATTTTGTTGTGGAGTTTTGGATATCAAGTGTCTCAAGATCTCTTCTAACTTGTAGAACCTATTAAATTCATCTTAACAAAACTCCAACTCATTATCTGTGAGTAGACGTTTTACCTGCTTCCCAGTCTACTTCTTAATCATTGTTTTTCACTCTTTAAGGTTGCAAATACATCACTCTTTTGTTTCATAAAGAATACCAAAGTCTTTTTTGGAGAAATCATCAATCACATCAACAAGTAATAAGCACCTCATTTAGAAGGTACCCTCGTATGTCCCCAAAGATCTAAATGGATATACCCAAGTGTTCCCTTCATGTTGTGTTTCTCTTTGGTGAATATAACCATTTTCTTTTTTCCACAGACACAATACTCATAGAACTTCAATTTATTAGTCCTCTGCCTATCAAGAAATCCTCTCTTGTTCAATTCTACCGTACCCATTCTCAATCATAAGGTTAAGTCGCATATGCCAAAGGTTTGTAACTTCTTCATTTACCAATGATGATGTAGTAGCTGCTACATCCCCTATAATTATGGAACCCTACAAAATGTACAATTGCAAGGAACTTTTATGTCCCTTTATGACAACAAAAGTATCTATACTTACCTTCAAAACTCCACCTCGACCAGTGTATCTATATTCCTTTGAATCAAGGGTATTCAAAGATATGAGATTCCTCTTTAGTTTTGGAACGTGCCTTACATTAGTAAGTGTTTTGATAGCTCCATCAAATGTTTTAATCCCGACCATACCAACTCTAGCTATTTTACATGGCACATTGTTTTCCATAATCACAACACCTCTTGAAACTCCCTCATATGTTGTAAACCAACACCCGTTGGGATACATATGAAACATACAAGCCAAGTTAATAACCCAGTCTTCATAAGGTTTGGAACCACTTCTATAGATAACAAGAATTTCTCATTCACTTTGCCAATGTTCCACAACATTAGCTTTTCCTTTATTTTCAGGTTGTTTTCCATTATATGTAGTAGTAACAACCATTCTATTTTTGTTTTTCAATTTGTAGCAATTGGTTTTGTTAGATCCACTTGAAATTGTATTTGCGATTGACTTTATTCGTATCCAAAATCTAATTATTTGAGTTGTAATCTAAGTAAAAAAAAAAGTCCAAAATATAGGCTATTTGAGTTGTAATTGGAGTCAAAAGAGTTGGGGTCAGTGGAATCCTAGGAAGAGTTGAAGACAATTCAAGAAGATCAAGAAATGGACCTACAAACACAAGTTAACCGCTGGGTTTCTTGCTCAAGTGACACAATGCAAATTAAAGTAGAACCCCGATGCTAGCCTGGAGCTAGCTTGGTGCTCAAACATTATATATATCTGGTTAAATCCTATTTTGATGAAACAGCTTGTTTTCCTATCATATTTCACTCCAAACACTTCATATTATAAATAACCTAGTTTAGATCGTCCTAAAGGTGTGTTGGATCATTATTTTCATTGTAGAGAACATTATTTGAATATCCAAAACACATTCCAAAGTCTCTTGATTCAACCCCTTGATTACTTATTCATAATTCATCCCAAACATACTTTGATAGAATGAGCCACAATTCTCTATATTCTACTACAAATCAGAACATAAAAATCTAGTGATCAAACACCAAAACATAAAACCATACCTTCTCCAATTCAGAGTTATGAAGTTTGAGAAGAGGTGCTTGGAGTTCCAGCACAACCAATGACTTCCTTAGTGACTTACAAGTTAGGTGGCCATAATTAGCTAAAGTTTAATGTCTAGAGTAATTGAAAGTTAACTTTTCTAGTAAATTGTTTACTAAGAAAATTTGTCCGGAGGTTTTTTATTTAGTTAGGGATCTTCCTTTGTGATCAATTTTGGTGTTCATTATTTACTTTATCGTTTTGATTTGATTGAAATAGGTCAAATTGAGTTTATTAACATTAATCATCTAGAAATTAATTAAGAAGCAACTTGTTTCTTTTAATTGTTTAATTCCACATTTGGGTCTAAACTACACGACTAATTTAAACTTTTAAGCTCTAATGTTTCCCTCCCTTTTACAAAGTAACGTACATTCTCTATATGTTTGGATTTCGATCCGTCCCTCATATTTTCACTAAAATTCCTATATTGGTTTCTCCCACGAATAACAAGGTCCACAGTCTGACTTCTAGATCCCACTACAAGATGCTTTTATCTTTTTCTTTGAAAATAAAGTATCATAGATCTCATCCACAGTGATAGTATCACGGCTATAGAGGATAATATCTCTAAACGTCGAATAAGAAGGCGACAATGAACATAACAATATCAACACAAGAACTTTCTCATCATACTTAACTTCCAATGTTTCTAAATCAGCCACAATTTTTTTTGAACGTAGATAAGTGATCATCTATTGACATACCTTCAAACATCCAATGAGAATACAAGAGTTGCTTCAAGTATAACTTACTGATCTAACTCTTTAATACGAAGCTACTCTAACGACAACGCATCGACACTCTTCTCCTTTAGAACATTCTAATGTATGTGATTTGATAGATGGAGATGAATTTGTGATAGGATTTTTCGATCCCTACGTTGGTTTTCATCCCGCATCTAGGTTGAAGGCATTTTATTAAAGCATAATAAGACATCACCTAAATCATTCTGCACAAGAATAGTGTGCATCTTCACTTGTCATAGACAAAATCTCACGTTGCGATCCAATAACGGGATATTGTATTTCATCGCTGTCATGCGGAATATCAACCTTTCTCTGATACCAATTTGGTATAAAATCAATAAGACAATGGCAAGATGAAATAAAATAAACAAACACAAGAATGCCAAGAGTTTACGTGGAAACCCAAGAAGAAAAAAATCACGGGTAGATGAGGAGTATTTCACTATAATCAATAATGAATGTCGTTTACACAAAATGTCAATGCTCTTATTCAAGATCTAAAGCTCTCTCAAGGCTCTATGAATGCTATGTTATGTTTTCAAGTCGTGGTTAATACATAAACCCTAACATATTTAGAGTTTTAGAAGAATTTCAGTGTCGAAAATGTGTTAAAACACGAAATGGCTCAAGTTAGGAACGAATTGCTACTTGAGCTCTAGGCAGGCGCCAAGCGAGAGACTGGCGGACAAGGAACGAAAATGCGCTGATTTTTCTCCCTGTAAAGAAAGATGCCCCCCGGGGCATAGCTCAGTGGTGCAAAGGACAAGAGTGAGGTAGTTTCAGTTGAGCTGGTAGTTGCACTGTGAGGGTTCGTTTCCTGCCTCTAACAAGATTTGGAATTGAAATATTTGTGGGTACCAGTATAGCAGCTCTTATATCCTAGCCTGCTGAGGCACAACCCGCGATTTATCTCATCCATAATGCTCAAGGGGCGGGACGATGGAGGGCCTTCAAGGTTGGGGTTCAACCTTTAGAAGGAAAGAAATATGTAGAGTTAAAAGGATCAGACAGTTAGTACTATCGGATTGACTTTTGCTCCCGAGGTAAGTATAATATTATGAATGAGAATTCTCCTGGTAAGTTATAGAAAATATTAGAAGAGATTTATATATGAATTGAGGATGGATGAGGTAGCTGACATTTGGGATCATTTGAATAAGTTTAATTAAGGTGACTAAGTTGCTTAATAATGAAAATCGAGGACGCAAATAACACTATTATTTTAATATCATCTGTTTATTAAGTCATAGAAGACAGCGGTGACCATACTATTACTGGCAGTGTTCTAAAAAGCGCGCCTTGGCGGCCCTTGGCGTGAGGCATGGCCAAAACGCCAAAACAAGTGGGTTAGCTTCTTATTTAGCGGTCGTTCGCTAAAGCGAGTCTAGGCGCAATTATCGCGAATTTTTTTTTTTACAATTTGTTGAAATTAAAAATTATTAAATACTAATTTCTTCAGTTTGCCCTAATTTAAAATCAAAACAACCATTTGAACCCAAAAGTCAAGTGATAAATGAATCTTATTTACGGTGGATAACTTCTTAAGAGGGTTGTGATGATGATGAGTATGATGGGGGCGGAAAATGATATAAGGGAGCCCGACGAAGAGGATTTTGTATCAAAAGACACGTTGGATGACTTAGATGAAGAAGATGTTACTGAATTAGAGTCCGATAAAGAGTTAGATAAAATTTAAGTTCTTATGCTATTTACTTACTATTTTTGTATTTAAATTTTTTGTATTTAAATTTGAAATTTATATTTTCATTGGAAACTTTGAAAAAAATGTATAAAGTTTAAATGTTTAGTAAATATTATTTTTAATTGATTAAAAATTAAAATAATATTAAAATAAGAAAACGCATTTTTACGCCTTTTTAAGCATATGCCTCGCCCAAACTCGCCTAACTCATAGCTCGGCCCAACGTATTACGCCTTTTAGAACCTTGGTTACTGAAAAGTCCACTCTAATATCGAGTGAGGTTTGGACTTCTTCAGTTTCTTGTTGAGACTGCCAATATAAAGAAGACAAGTGGTGTTATTAAAATATACAATCATGCTACATATACATATCTTTTTACATAATTTTTTATATTGTTTCACGTAGAGATACATATTGGACAATTTTGAAAAAAAAATACACTCTCTTCCAATACTTTTTAAACTTCAATGGAGTGTACACAAAGATGTAAATCAAAAGATGTACATTTAGCATTATTCTAAAATTTATCAAACTCTCTCGGAGAAATTAGATATGGGACGTGGTAGAGGTGGATCATGGTGAAAGAATAATTTTGAGAGCTGGATTTTGAATTGTATTTGGGGCTAGTATCCTGTTTTGAAACGGATTAATGCGTTTTGGATAGTAACAGAGAGTGAAACCTAGTTGGATTAACACACCATTATTTTTCAATTTTGGGAGTTTGGTTTGGTATATATAGATTTTTTGTTTTATCAAGAGGTAAATCTCAAATTCCACGTTCTTGTATACTGTAATTTGCATCAAGACTTACATAATGTTACAGTCCACATGACGCTTTTGGTAAGGGATAAAAGTCTCACATCTAATAAAGATGAAAATATAGACCAATTTATAAAGGATTATGTTACTCTTCTTAATAAGATTGAACTTTTAAGATAGAACCCCAAATTTTAACATGGTATCAGAGCCAGTTAAATTCTAACGAGTGATTCGATCCGATTAAGAATAAAAAAAAAATTGAGCACACGAATTCTAAGATTGGTCTGCTCAAACGAGCAACCATCTTGCAGGAGCATATTAAGGGATAAAAATCTCGCATCGAATAAAAATGAAAATATAGACTAACTTATAAAGGATTGTGTCACTTCCTTAATAAAGTTGACCTTTTAAGATAGAACCTCAAATCTTAACAACTTTATCATTTGTCAATTTAAAATACAGTCAATTTTTTCATTTTAGCGCTTCTTCTGGCCTTTTTTTTTCCTTGTTCTTTTGTACAAACGACAAAATCCTATTTTTCAGAATGTGCCATCTGTTTGATGGGCTTTATATATTCAAACAAGTGGTAATTACATAAAACCAGGTGTTTAAAAATTGATTTTTAAAAATAAGGTCTAAAATTTATTTATTCAAAAATCAGGTATATTATTTTACATATCAAATCCTAAATCTATCCAAACTCTAAAGTAATCCATTTCTCTCAACTTTCTCACTCTCTCACCATTTCTCTCCGCCGCCTCCACCGCCACCGCCACCGTCAGTCTCCACCACTGCTATTCCTCCATTCTCCCTCCCCATCCCTAGCAGCGTCGAGGCGCTGCTGCCAATCATAACTTATACTTTTCATCCTCTGGCTCCACTACCCGCACGTTCTCCTCCTTCCTCATCTTCTAATTAGTGTTATAACCACTAAATTTTCCTTTCTTCTCGTCTTCCTTTCCTCTATCGATTTTAATTGGATCAAACATTTTGATCCCTTCAAACAAATTTATGTGCCTAGAGTAGGAATCAGATTTCGGGGTTTCGACGACGATGCAGTTTGGGTTGCCGTGGATGGCTACCCGATCATCATTGTAGAAATCAACAGCTTGGAGAGTGGTTCCCATAACGCATCAATCATCACATGAAATTGGTCAGACGGAAGCAAGCCCAACATTCCCGAAATGGTCCTTTTCATGACATCTACAGTCGTAGGTGGAACGTCTTTCTGAATAAGGCTCACATCCAAAGACTCTATCTCATGTATCAAATTTGAGAGAACTGATTTTTGGAAAATATAATATTATGCCATGGTATTAATATTGCATTATGAGTTTCTGGCAGACCTACTACCTCTTTGCCATCCTTCACAATTTATATTATTCGCAAAATTTTAATCCACCTCTCTCCCGGCTATTTTGTTATCTGTGACTTACAAATTATATTATCTGTGACCGTGAAAAAATTTGTGACTAACTAATTTAGAAATCTATGACTGTGTGACTTATAAATTTTAATCTGTGACCAACTAATTTTGAACTATGTGACCAACGAATTAACTGTGATCTACAAAATTTTTGAATTGTAGCTGTAAAATAAACTGTGACGCTTAAAAATTATTATTTGTGACTGAAAAATAATATATGACTATCTAAATTGTGATTCTGTGACTATATTGTATAAATTGCAGAAATCAGAGCAGTCGTCGGAATAAAGTTGCGGCGGAATGGGCACCGGAATCGTAGCCGAAATAATTGCAAGAATCAGAGCAGTTGCTGAAACGGTCGTCAAAATGATCGCCGGAGAAGAGTGGTGGCCGGAACGATCGCCGGAGAAGAGTGGTGGAGGTGGGGTGACTTAATTATATTATATTAGAATTAAATATTTAATAAAAATATTTTTAATTAATAAATAAATACCTGAGTTTTGTATTTTGAAACTTGANTGATCGCCGGAGAAGAGTGGTGGCCGGAACGATCGCCGGAGAAGAGTGGTGGAGGTGGGGTGACTTAATTATATTATATTAGAATTAAATATTTAATAAAAATATTTTTAATTAATAAATAAATACCTGAGTTTTGTATTTTGAAACTTGACACCTGAAAATTGAATTATGTCAAAGTTAACACTTGACTTTTGAGTTTTTCCCTTCAAACAATGCCAAGGCCATATTTAGGTGGATCAGATGGTTAAGAGGAGAGAATTGACACAACTAACATTAAAATTAGAGATGTTAATTTTAATTTTCCATTTATAGATTTTCAGTTTTAGCAGACTAAACTACCCGAGCTGCAGCTCGAGTTTACGGGAAATAACCCCCACCTCGTATAACAAAATCATTCAAGACAATTAACGGACATGCAATGTCTACCCTATGTAGTTTAGACATAGTTTCACATATTACAGTCCATTCATAAAAATAAATAATTATTAATTAGTTTATCTTTCTCACAATCACGATGAGTTGATTGTGGTCTAAATCCACCTTGTAGGATGTATAGAAGTGGTGAGTTACTGACCCCAAGGCAAATCTCCCAGTGGCAAAGGGGAGGGCGATTAGGGTTCAGCGCGGTTGTGTGCAGAATTCGATTCCCCGCAAAGTTGAATTGGTTTTGTTGCAAGAGGGAGTTACCATAGGGTTAATAGCTCAGGACTATCCATAAACTCTCTATCCTAGCTCCTGGGAGGCACATCTTGCGATTTACCTCCTCCACGATAGTTCAGGGCAGAGTCGGTGGGGGGCCTTCAAGGTTGTGGTTCAACTTTTTTTTTTTTTTAAGAAGTGGTGAGTTACTGACCTGGACAATTTCCTCGAGATAGGCACTAGGCTACATAAAACAAGTAATCCACCTTTTTTTTTTATTTTATCTAGAGAGACAACACAACAATTCTTAATCTCAACGCTCTGAAATTTTATTATTTTTGAAAACTCTTTTCCATCTTACGCTAAGGAGATCGATTATTCAGACACCACACGGATCCCCTATGATTACCTATCAATTAGGATTAATTAACTCCTGTTTGGTCCTCGGTTTGTGGATTGATGAACTTGTTTTAGATCACATTCTTAAATCGTCATTGTTAACTTGAAACTATAAAATATATTAGACATGATATACGAGATAAAAAATGTCATAGATTTGTGACTGACGTCATATATTAATGGAGGACAATTGGCTTTGAAGTTTGAAGAAGAGATTGATAGATAATTAGCTAAAAGAGCTGTTTCGAAGAAACGGGCATAACTTGTAGCTCGTGTGTCAGATTTTCTATTATAATATATTTACGAAAAGGGTTTTCAGTGCTCCATATCGTCCGAACCTGGGGTTTCCCGGTTGATGTTGTTTCCATCCTCAAATTTGTTGTTTCAGGCATGTTCGCGGGCAGTTGATTTTTTTTTACTTATTTTTTATTTAGTGAATGTCTATTTTGATCTTTTTGCTTAAATTAGGGTTTTCAGAAATTATTCAAAAGCTCTTTGTTATCAGAATAAACATAATTCGTTTTGATTTGCTATTATTTTCTGGTGGATTCCAATTTTTACGTGATTGGAGCTTATGCAGTAAACCCTTGAACTTCCGTTCTGCATCATATACCCACAACTTAATGAATCACAATCACATAACATAATATGAATTCTTTAAGTGTGATATCTTTTAAAATGAATTCTTAAGCTATGATAGTTAGGACTTTTTTCCCTTTCGAAAATACTCCCAATTTTTCAAAATAGCAATTCATTACATTTATCATTTTTTACGAAATAAATGAATAGAATGTAAGTGTTATACCTTAAGTCCAATCGATTTTGGATATAAACACTTATAATATATAATTGATGCATTTTTTATTTATTTATGGCAAATCCATTATTTAATCGAATTAATATACTTATAAATTAAATAACAGATTCTGTTTATTTAATTCTTGGTAAATATTTAATCATAACAAGTTGTGATTATGAGATATAAATTACATATGACTGAATATTAAAGTATCCATTGTCATAATGAGAAATGGATATCGTTATTATGGATAGACTATCACGTGTGACATTTCTTACTTGTGAGGTAATTAATTAATCCCACAACTAAAGTTCGGGGATATTTAAATGAAGGCGTGAATATTTTGTTAAGAGAACAAAATATTAAAGATCCACTGGAGAGATTCCACGTGAATTACTATTTGAGTGACGAGGTTATTCTAACATTCAGTAGTGGAATTGGTCATTCGACTTGATGTCATTATAGTGCTTTATGCGTGGACATTCATACTTTGTTGACGTTACTCTACCATGAGTCGTTAATACGATATCGTTTGAGTTTGTTAAAAATCATATGAAAGGTGTGAATGATAAATAGGGGATTTGTCACTCTTAGATAGAATTCGTTAAGTTAAGTTGATAACGAAATCCTTGACCAAGGTGTACTCCTGAATAAAAAAGAGTCTTTGACTTATATTAATTTAACAGTTGGATAAAAGATATGATTAATAATCTAGATTGACACACAATCATAACCCATAATTGATTAGGTCCAAGAATTAATTAATTCGGCATTGTGATTGGAAACCTAATGAGCCACACACAAAATAAGAATTAAAAGAATGAGATTTACCAAATAATTAATTAACCAGTGTTAGACAATTAATTAAGTGGATTGCTTGTTAATAGATCCGAAGTAATTAATTAATTCATGGACCAAATTTAATTAATTGAACTAATTAAATATTGGATCGAGATAAATTTAAGAGATGACTAAGCCCACTTGGACTTTTATTAATTGACTGCTAGAATTTGAAAATTAATAATACAACACAATTATATTCTTGTTAGTATGAGAAAAGAAAAACTCTAATTTACTCAATCTTGTTCCAATGGACTTCCATTGGAGGTTAGACATTGGATAACTGTGGATTTCAGACCAGAACTGTTCTTCAAAGAATTCATCAAATATATAATTTCTATCACAATTTCTATCTAAACAAAAAGTAGATCATTGGTAAGAATTGAAATATGTTTTATTTTCCATTGTTCTTGATTAAGTAAATTTTCAACATAGGTATCCTAGTCTATTTTATATTTGTTAAAAACTGTTTTGCCGGTTAGAACAATTAAAAAAGGATTGTTATTAATTTTTCTTCAATCTAGCAATTTATAAAATTATTTTTCATCTTTAAAAAATTATTCTTAAAGAAAAAATCAATTCTTGGTCAGAAACTGGATCGGAAGAACGCAGGGATAGCGGTGAAATTGCCGCCGGCAATGAGTTACTTTTTGCACCTCACAGTTGTAGCAGACGTCGTTGCTACTGCAATGGCAGTGCAGTCGTTGCTACAGCATTGTGAAGCATTGTTGTGGGCAGCAGCGTTTTCGCATTGCTGCCCGCGGCAGGATGCCGTCGCCTAAGTATGGTGGCTCCTACCGTAGATGGAGTTTGCGGCGTCGCCAATGCGAATTCCTAGAAAACAAATTTAGGGTTTCGATCAAACGATTGGAGGCTGCGTACAATTTGTGAAATTGCAAGACCTTGCCCACAATTAAAGGAAAATGGTCAATTTGCAATTTTAGTAGAAAGAACTTGTTCTGAAATATTTGAAATTAGAAGGGTCTGTTTATAAATTGGATTTGGGTCAGAATGCAATTTTTGAAAAGCGGTTTTGCATGCAATTTTTAAAAGAATTTTAAATTTGATTTTCAAAAGGGTTTGACCTACATTTTCAATTTTGACCAGAATCTTAATTTTGACTCAAATTAATTTTTTTTTTTAAAAAAATTGACGATATTATAGTTAAAATTGGATTTTAACTTAAATATTAAACTTTGACCATAAATTGAATTTTATTTTAATTATGAGTTTTATCCTAAATTAAAATGTTAATTCAATCTAAATTAGAGTCAAAATCTAATTTAGTATTTAATTAAAATTTGATATTAATTTATTATCTACCACAATATATTCTTGAAATTAGGGTTGGATTCTAATTTAACATTTAACTAGAATTTGATTTTAATTAAATTGTCTCGTTCTAAAACGTTGGAATTAGAGTTGGACTCTAATTTAGTATTTAATTAAAATTTGATTTAATTAAGTGATTTAGCCCTAATAGCTTGAAATTAGAATTACTCTAATTTGAGTATTTAATTTAATTAAATTTACCGGTCCCGAAAATTTTATGAAATTGAAGTTGAGCTCTAATTTGATGATTATGGACTCTATCATATGAATGTGTTAAATAGTCAGGGTCCGTTTGATTGGTAGAGTGGAAAATGAGTGGAAAGAAAATGAATTTCGGGGAAAATAATTGCCTA
>CAIGRO010308064.1:0-10675 GCA_903798355.1 Fraxinus baroniana | reverse complement strand
AGTCGAAAGTTCTTTTTCCTTATTTAATTCTGTTCCAATATTGTACAATCTGCAATGACAAACAAGTCATTAATGTGGCATATGAAATGATTTCCATTTTTTTCCCAATTTGGTAAAACTTAAGCGAATTTCTTGCAAGACATACTGTACACCATGTCAATGAGCACCAGTGAATAAATTTTTTTCATTATTTTTCCCTTTTAAGTGCATCATACTTCAGTATTTATGTGGAACATTTCTGAATTTTGTGTTCTTGTTTTCAGCTTTTTTCTCCTACAACGTTTGATGAGGTATTTGACAGTATCTGTGAGTATATTGATCGACTTTTCAACGTAGTAAGACCACGAAAACTTTTATATTTAGCCATTGGTGAGTAATGATCTTTCTCTTTTTTACTATTATAAAATCTGTTGCATATTTTCCGCAGATACGAAGGAAAAAGCCAAAAAGGCTTTTCTTTTGCCGATTTTAGTCAATTTCATATGACTAATATTTATTGGATTATGCTGACAGTGATGATAAATTAAAAATTTACTTGTATAGCTCTATTTTTAGGTGCCCGAAAAGGGAATCAATTTATGAACTCCTATTGTAGGACCTTTAATTCGATTTAGAGCTTCTTCTTGGCATCACTTCACCTATAGAGGTTTCTTGGTTCAGAAATAACACTCTAATACCATAGCCAATCTCATAGCTGTAACTTCTTTGACAACTTTTGAGTTACAACTTACAAAGGTTCTTTGTCAGCTGAATTACAAATTTCATACCATGTATTATCTTCTTCCACATTATCAGTCAAAAATTCTCACAGTCACAACGATCATTGGTGCTTATGTGTTATTCAACGACAACCTGATTTTAGTGTGTTGAGTAATCCTTGCTTAAGTAGTGATTTTTTTCTACCTGAATAACCATTAGTAAATGCATCCTTTATGATATTAGAGCCTGTTTGGTAGAGATTAAAATCGGATTAAAATTGAAAAACTAACCGTTATTGTTGATTTTTATTAGACGGGTGAGACCAATAACGGTCATATTTTCAATTTTAATTAGATTTTAATTGTTACCAAACAGTCCTTTAAGATACTGAGAGATATAAAAGTCGACAACTCATAATACTTAAATTTACCTAGAAAATGAATACAAANTATTGTTGATTTTTATTAGACGGGTGAGACCAATAACGGTCATATTTTCAATTAGATTTTAATTGTTACCAAACATGCTCTTAATATAAAGTTTAACTCAACTATGCATAGCTATTCAGCTGACTTGGCAAAAATAATTTTATAGTCCATGACTTGGCATTTGATACAGATGGAGTGGCTCCACGAGCAAAAATGAATCAGCAAAGGGCTAGACGTTTTCGAGCTTCCAAGGACAACCAAATTGCTGTTGGAATTTTCTTGTTTTTTGTTTTCTTTATTTGAGTTTTCACATATACTTTCAATCTCAACAAGCTTCTTACTGTTTATTCTGTGCTTACAAATCTAGTATTTATATAAAATCCAGGAGGAAATGGAAGAAACGTTGAGAAAACAGTTTGAAAAGGAAGGAAAAACTGTATTACCGAAAGCAGAATCAAAGGTTTCTGATTCCAATGTTATCACGCCTGGAACAGAATTTATGTACATGCTATCGAAGAAACTTGAGAGCTACATCAGGCAGAGGATTAATGGCAATGCAGCCTGGAGTAATATCAAGGTCAATCTCAAGGCAAAAATTCATATCCCCTGCTAGCTGCTAAAGATTCGATTGACTAAAGAAACAGTTTATACATATTTTAGGTTATCCTTTCGGATGCTAATGTGCCTGGAGAGGGAGAACACAAAATCATGTCTTTTATACGTGCCCAGCGTTCGTTGCCAGTTTACAATGCAAATACACGCCACTGCCTCTATGGCCTGGTACGTATGAGAACATACTTGCAGCATCATTTTACTTGAGCAATTTTTACAGAAAAGAAAAAATGTGTAAATGTTATGCTATTTAAGTACCCTTTTGTCTTTGCCACTTCCTTGTATCATAGTATCTAACTTCATTACATTTTAATGCAGGATGCAGACCTTATAATGCTTGCATTGGCCACTCATGAGCTGTATTTTTCTATTATAAGAGAGGTCCATTTTTAAGCATGCTTTACTCGTGTCTCTTTTGAAAAAAATGATTCTAGCTTTAATATGTTCACAAGCTTTAAAACCTTACGAGTCTAAAATTGATGTCGTATTAAATTTTTTTGAATATTGGACTTTATTTGTAGGATTTGCTTGTTCAAGAGGAACAACTTTGTCGTGTATCAGCTCTTGAACATAGTGTTCATAGGGCCGAAGTTTCAAGTTTGGAAGAATCTGTAGTACTCAATGATGCTGTTGACACAGATAATAAAAGATCTAAGACCCTGAGTAGACCATTCCAGGTAGCATCCACGTAATTAATATTTATTCATGTAATATGGATACAATAATTGGAAATTTGTTTATTTGACTTAATTTTTCCGGAATGTGTAGTTTCTCCATGTTTGGATACTGAGAGAGTATCTGGAGCTGGATATGGATATGGATATTAATGATCTACCTGAGAATTTTGTTGGTGATTTTGAAAGGATAGTAGACGATTTCGTTTTCATTTGTTTCTTTGTTGGGAATGATTTTCTTCCACATGTGCCTACCCTTGAGATTCATGAGGTTTTCTTTTCATCTTTTGTAGTTAAAGCTTAACGAAGTACGTAAGATTTGATTATTAAGGTGCTACAGGCTTCTTGTTATTAATAAATTAGAAAAACCTTCTTATTGCAGGGTGCTGTAGATCTGTTGATGCATATCTATAAAAAAGAATTCAGAAAAATTGGAGGTTTTTTGGTCGATTTGAAACAGGTAATTATTATCTTCCACTGTCGTGACTCGTGACTGTTGTGTTTTGAGGACTCGCTACCCGCCCGTTTGGCTAACTGAAAGAAAAAAGAGAGAAAAATGTTGAAGCTACATTTACAGAACTTATCGCTTCCTAACATTGAAGGATATATGTTAGTATATGTTAGTATCTACTTTTAAGAAAAATAATTAATTCAATTGAAAATAGCGTTCAATTGAATCCCAAATTAAGTAATTACTTAATCCAACTTTGACCCACAACAAATGGATTTATTTTTAAAATACTTATTTAATTATAAATAAAGTTTTCCAATGCAAACTTTTTAAGCTTAGCAAAACATGTTAAGCATCTTGTATGGTGGCATTTGTAACAGGTGAATGAGAAAGATGCCTCCTACATCGAGATGAAAAGAATTGAGAAGTTCATGTTTTATGTTGGTCAATACGAGGACCAAATATTCACGAAAAGATCTCGACTGAGGGAAAAAAAATTGAAGCAGATTTTAGCAGAATGTATGGATGATGTGAGTGTGGATAATTATCTTTGTATTTGATCAATAATTATATGCTATAAAGTTTTCAGTAGAAGTAAATTGGAAAACAATGTTTATCCAGCAAACTGATGAAGGGGAAGAGAACGAGAAAGGAGATTTATCAAATACTTCTGATGCTTTCTTAGATGTAAATCCTGCGGCAAGCCAGATTGATAGACCACCGAGTGTTGACAATTCACAAGTATGACTTTATTTATTTGTTTCCCTCTTTAAATTCTTTTGAAGTGTAACTAGACTTCTTGTCAGCAACTTTATTTATCCAACAAGTTCCCCTCATTTATCAACTTCCTCCCACTTTTCTTTTGGTATTTTCCCCCATTTTTCCCGGTCTTCAATCTTTTCCATTCTCTTGCTATATATGACATTTTGGTTGTGTTTTTTTACGTCAGATTCTATGTAATACGAAAGAGCTGAAGCAGAAGTTGAAAGATCAAATTCGAGGCTTAGCAGATATTTTCAAAAATGTTGATCTTGGAACCGATAAAGTCTGTAAATCTGTCCGGACTCGTATTTCTTTTTCAGTAGTCTTCTTGCCGTAGGATGAAGATTCATTTTTCTGTATTCTGTTACAGGTGAAATTAGGTCTACCTGGATGGAAGGAGAGATATTATAAGGAGAAATTTTCTGCTGATCCTGGGGACATCGAAACAACGAGAAAAGAAGTGGTATATTTAGAAGTTAAATGAGAATGTTTGGCTAAGATAAAAATAAGTAAAAAAGTTGCTTTTTATGAAGTATGTTACTCATTCTGAAAGTAACTCCTGCAAAAATAAGAAACTTGTTTGTATCCCTGGGGGTATATTAGTGTAGCTTCTGCTATTTAACGAATCCTGTATTATGTGGCATTATTCCTCGCATTACAATTGTTGTTTGTAGGTCAGAAATTATGGTGAAGGACTTTGTTGGGTTCTTCTGTACTACTTTACTGGAGTTCCTTCGTGGACGTGGTAAGAAATTTCTTTAATAAAAATGGAAATTTCTCACAAACTGCTATCGAAATATGTAAATTTCTCATTGATATCTTATTGTAGGTTTTATCCGTACCATTATGCTCCGTTTGCTTCAGATTTTAAAGGACTTTCACAAGTTAAAGTAAATTTTCGGAAAGGCTTGCCATTTAAACCATTTGATCAGCTCATGGGAGTCCTTCCCCCAAGAAGGTATAATTCTTTATCTTTGCTAATTAAAGGTGAAAGAATAATGCCATTCATCCCCATTGGGGTTGGCGTTAATATGAGATTAAATGATAGGTGAAATTAGATTGTGGTCGTAACCCCAGTGGGGATGAATAGCATTACTGAAGGTGAAATTAATGGATACATTTAATTATACCTTTTATTTAATGACACTTAATGCCACCTAGACTCGTGTAGTGGTGCTAAATAGCATTACTCTTGTTATTTATATTTTTCACTTTGATTTTCTTCTTATGAAATTTATTTAACTGAAAACAAAATTATGCAGCGCTCATGCACTTCCTCTGGCATACAAGGGGCTTATGGTTGACGAGAGTTCCAATATCATTGACTTTTACCCCGCCGGTGAGACCTGTCAACTGTAAGTGATAATAAGTGATTTTCTGGAAGGATGATATTTATTTCCTTTTTTTAACGTATAGAATTCGAGACGGATATTGATGGCAAAAGATACATTTGGCAGGTTTTACTACTACTTTTACAGATTTTCGTAGTTTTGATATTTGAATTGTAATCGTGGAAGTAGTTTGTTTCATTTGTTAACACTGATTTTTTCCCTGTCCCCAATAGGGTATATGCAAACTTCCTTTCATAGATGAAGAGCGCCTCCTAACTGAGACTACAAAAATTCAAAAGGAATTGAAGGTAATGACAAATTTGAGCATGTTTGGCTAAGTTTAATGGTAGTCAAACTTATTTTTTAAGTGTAACTTTTATATCTCCACACATTTGGGTTTATTTATAAGTTACTTTTTTCTTAGTTTTTAAGTGGAAAAATGTCGCTTATTTTGACAGTAAGGTAGAGTTGAGAAGAGCTAGATCTACTGTCATGAATTTGTGTCCCCTGGTCTCTTCATGGGAAATGGAAATACACGAAGGTGTAATGCGCTGAAGTGTAAAAAATGTGTTGGTGTCTTCTTATTTGCTGAGATGTGATGTGTTGATGTGTCAAAAATATATTATGGGCACATCAAGTTGGGGTTCAATAATATAGGGGTGGGTTATCGTCAAGGTGAGCACACCTTTTTACTTGTTAGACCAGACTATTGTTACCTCACTAACTCATCATTATTAAAACATTGTCCCTTATCTGTTTCAGGATATGATTTGTGTAGTATGCCTTTTCTCATTTTTTTGTCTCTCCATTTCTCTTTCAGTGCAGATTAACTTGATTTCAAGTTTTTCTTACTATGTATAGGATTTTGAGATAATGAGGAACACCGAGAATCCTGATAAGGTTTTTGTACGTAGCTCAACAAAATTTGGTCGAGAGATTAGATCACACTGTGAAAGTTTCTCTATGCAGGATGACGGTGTAATTAAGTTAGATAGCCTTTCAAGGTATTGTAGGTTTTTGTTATGAAGAGCATGTTTGGCTAAGAAGCTTGAAAAAAAAAATTGTTGTTTTTTAGACGGCAAAGTGTTATCTTTGAACAAAAAACTTTTTTACTTAGATATTAGAACAAAGTAACATAGCCAAACATGCTGAAAGTATAGCGAACTATTGAAAAACCATTGACAAGGGGCAGATTATCTACTTGTGTCGTATTGTTCAGTGAGCTAATTAACAGTTATATGCATCTGAATTCCGAGGACTCCTATTTAGCTGAAGTTGATAACGAGGATTATGCTCCAAGTGTTCTGTAAGCCTGCGAATTCGATGTTTGCTTGTCATATTTCTTTTCCATTTTTGCCTCGTATATTCTTATTTTTTGTATTTCTTCTACTATCCAGATGTGTTTTATATGAGACCCCTCAACATTGTCAACTAATCCCGAGGCTTTTAGCACATGTAAATATCCCAGATTGTAAGGTATAATATTTATATTTATGGATGGCAATTATCTTTCAGATTTCAGATGATCTTTTAGTTATCACGAGTTTGTTTTTCAGACTGTCTATGAAGCAGATATACCTGAAACGAAGCTTTGGCATGAAAACTGGGGCAGCAATTCCCATTGCAGTCAAAGGTCTGTCAATTCAAAATCCGCTCACAATTCTCTTTCTGCCTTCTGTCCTGAATGTTTTGATAACTACAAGGATGATGACATACAGGGTTAATAATCAAGGAAGGCTGAGAAAAGATTACCGTCAAGTCGAGTCTGAACAATCTTTCCCTGAGATGATCCCAAAAAATGCCGGTGCTGGATATAGTTACAATGGAGGCAAAAACTTTGGAAGGCATAACAATTTTCCAAGGCATGCTGTGAGTAGACCTTTTCACAGAAATTCGTCGCCTATTTCTTCTGATGCGAGAGTTCATATGGTTTCTAGTCGAGGTCGATACTCGAACTCCAGAGAAGGGAAGGTTCCACCATTTGCTACCAACTATTCAGGACATGAGAACTCGGGGTCCCAAATTCCTACTCATATTGGACAATATAAAGGAATTGAAGGTCTTCAAATATCATCAGTACCAGTGCACAACAATTTCTTTCCATTGAATATCACTAGTTCATCTAATGCAGGTCATTATTCGAGATTGAATAATCACCCGACTGCTCCTCGTGGTCAAGTTTGGCATGGATGGGAGAATAATGGCCAGACTTGGCGGCACAATCAATCGATTCCATCCAATTCACCCACCCAGGGCCAAGCATGGCAGCACAATCAATCGATGCCAATGTACTCCACGTACCGGGGTGGATGCCAGAGAATGTCTACAGAGAACAAGAGCCAAGCTTGGCGGCACAATCAATCAATGCCTCCCAGCTTCACGGCCCCCCGAGGTGGATGGCAGAGAATGCCTACAGAGAACGCTAGAGTGTCGACCAATTCCATGGCAAGCCGTGGGAGAGGCAGAGGTTTTAATAAAAATTCTGAGAAGACTGGAAGGAGCACCTGAGGTGTACATTAAGGTACTTTAAGCGGTTGGAGGTACGAACTCTGCTGGTCCAGCCATCTTTGAAGCTCTATTTTCTTGACTACAATGAAAAGCAAATCGATTGACTTTTGTAAGATCCCTGGACAATGGGTGAGGGGTGGATAAATTCCTTTTGCGTGATTGAGGTTGTTAAATGGAACACTTGTGTTAATGCCTCTCTCTGGTTATATTCTGCCTTCTCTCTGACAATGTGGTCGGTCTGTTTATTCTTGAGTTTTGTCTTGTTTGTTTTCTATTATAGTATTTATCCGCAGACCACAAAATTAAGCTTTATTTTCATTAAATTTAGTTTCTGTCATTCCAATGTGCATGTACCGTTTCCCTTTGTGCAATTCAAAGAGAGAACACTAAGATGACATATGAATCAAAAACTCCTTAATTCAAAAAAAGGTCGAGATTTTTATCATACCATTCGACTCATGCAAGTACCCTTTTCTTTTTTTGGCATTTCCAAGTGCGAATAACAAAATAATACGTGAATCAAATATTCCTTAATTTAACAAGAATGTCGAGAATTTGATAAAATCGAGTCTCTTAATATTGCAATACTTTACATAGAAGAGAAAATAATCGTCCAAGAAAATGGAAAAGTACTAGTTTGACTCTCTAGACACCAGACTTTGCATCGAGTTTTGTTTAGAATCCCATTGACAATCGAAAAAATAGTATTATTTCCCAAATTGATCCAACTGAGCCAAAGCCTGCCGAAGGATCCCCCAAGTCTTGGAGCCATTTGAATCTTCATTGGACTTGAATCAACCCCCAACATTTACGTTATAGAATTTATGAACTTACTTCTTCAATAATTTTCATTGAATAATTTTCTGTCATTTGCATGACCGTTTGATGTATCCAAACCTTTCATTCGTCAGATCATACTCTACATGAAAATTCTGCATCTGAAAATTTCCCAAAATTATAGATGGACCACCAGTTAGTTCTTGTCCCAAGAAACTATTGGCCGTAACCATAGTAAAACAGGTAACTAAATCTTCATTATCACCAGCAGTCAAAAAATAATTCTCCAAGGGCAATTCCATTTCTGCACCACCCTTGAAATGCAATCTCAGTTCTGGGAGTTGCACTGTTTTATGCCCCATAATGTTGAAACATGGCCTTAAACCTGTCTGCTTTTCGACGTTTTCAGCTCTTTTGTAGTCTTTCACCTGCTCGACAAACGCAATCATAACGAGCTTAAACACGGCTGGATTCATGTAAGTAAATGTGGATCCTGAATCCACTATAGTCCCTCCATTGCCATTTGAATCTGCTGATAAGTACTCGTAAGGAACTTTAACTCTCTGACTTCCGAGGGTGATTTTTCTCAAACCGACATAGTAATAATCTGATAACGCAATATTTCCAGGACTCACCGGGTTTTTTAGAAGTGGAGTGTAGCTTAAATCTCCAGTCTTTTGATCAGAATTCGACTCATAGTCTATGGATAGAATGCTATTAGTATCTGTGTTGTCAAACTTGTGGGAAAGAAGACAGTAGGAAAATTTCTTGACGCCTAATTGGCTTGGCAATGAGGAAAGTCCCCGGCCGAAGCCAGCTACTCCGGCTGGTTGGTTCGACGAAAATAGTGAGCATCCTACAGCAAAATTCGGTATTCTCTTGTCGGGCAGATCAAGTGTTTCAACCATGGCTATACCACCTGTGGAGCCTAAACCATATAGAATTAGATAAGGAGGGCAGATTTGTGTACAGTTGTCTTTATGGGAATCAATTGCAGTGTGAATCCAACGACATTTTGGGTTCTGACATCCTATAATCTTGGCAGAAGAAGACTGTTTAGGAATGAATGGTGTAATAAAACCTGAGCCAGTGGAAGAAACTGTACAGTTTCTACATACATATTGTTTGGTACAAGGAAACCAAGAAAAGCTGCTGCCAGTGTCCATTATCAAAGGAATTGATTGGGGTGGAGTGCCAAACTTGAGAGAAATGGAATAGGCTCCACTGTAGGGGAAGAGAGGGATGGTTGACAAAGATACATTTTTGTGAGTTTTGAGGTTGTGGGCTCTGACTAGGGAGATTGAAGCTAAGTGTTTGAGCTTCTGGTATGGATCTGAATAGGGTTTTGTGTTCACAAGTGAAATAGGAATTGTAATGCTTGTAGGTGATGAAGAAATTAAAGGTGAGAAGAATGAGAGAAGAACAAGAAAGGGGAGGAAAGAAGAAATGGCCATGATTTTATTTTATTTTTGTGTCAAATTTGAGCACTAATATTTGCTTGTGCTCAGCTGATTTATTAAGCAAATATTGAGCATCCAGCTTGATTTAAGACATGCTGCCTGGTCCTACTCAAAACTGAACTGAATTACACCTCAAATTTGAAAAAAAGCCAAGTTTTTGAAAAGCACACTACGGTAATTGCTATGCAAGGATACCTTTTCCACGACCGATTTTTATATTAGCCTATTTGAGCCCCATTTTATTGAGAAAAATATATTTTGAAATTGTGATTTGATGAAAAATGTGTTGTTAAAAAAGAATGAAAAGTTTTGAATTTAGTGTAATATTATTTAGGATAAAGCTACTGGTACATCAGAATTAACATCAGAGTATCCATAATGTTGAGCTGGCGATATTTTGGTTCAAAATCTCGTTGAATTTAAAAATAAAAAATACCCAAAACATCCCAAAATAAAAACCCTCGTTTTCTTCACATTTCCCCCCATTCTTCAAATTTCCTGGTTCAAAATCTCATTGAATTTAAAATAAAAAATAAAAAAACCCTCATTTCCTTCACATTTGTCCCCATTCTTCAAATTTCCTGTCTCCCCTGTTCAAGCCAAAGACGACTGGAAAGAGGAGGGAAGCCGCAAACAACTCTCAACTGGAAAGAGGAGGGACGACATAGGAGGGAAGCCAGTGACTGAGAAGGCAAGTCGAGGACGACACAGGAGGGAAATCGTCGAGGAAATACGACCTAGTAGTGAATTTTTTGGAGGCTTTCCGGTATGGGCATCGATGAAGTCGACGGCGAGGACGGCAACAATGGTGAAATAATTATATTTCCAGGTGATGCGAAATTTTTGATTTTTTTCCAGCCTATATGCACATTAAAAATCTTCTGTGACACCCTTTATAAGTTTTTTTTCATCTTCTACATCCCAACAGATAACATCACCCAGAGTAACCGAGAAACCGAACAGGCGTGCGACA
>CAIGRO010308036.1:0-20649 GCA_903798355.1 Fraxinus baroniana | reverse complement strand
AATACAATCCATGTTCTTAAACGTTGATAAGATAGAGAAGATTAATAGATAATAAGAAAAACTCTTTGATTTGTGAATTCCTCAATCTCCAAGAGTCTTCTTCTTGATGTGGCTGCTGTATTTCTTCTCCCAAAAGTCCCTTAATTGAACCCTCTTGGCCGTATTTATAGTTCCTCCATTTAATTCTTCCGTTTTAGGGCTTGTTTGGCATCTGGTGTCGTCGGGGCGCAGGGGCGCCTATCATTTCAGTAAAAATCAGTTCCAGTGGCGCGGGGGCACCACTTTTTGGGCGCAGGAGCGCCTGTGCCCTCGGGTGAGAAACAACTGCACAGCGAGTCTTCAGTGTTTTTATTATAAATTCTTCACACGTTATTTGATTGAGGCGATTCAAGATGTGTTGAAAAGCTGACTCAAAGGGCTACAACTTTACTTAGACATTATTCTCCAAATCGATCGTATACTATATCAAAAGTGAGTCTCAATATGAGACTAAAAACTCGGAGCGAAACTTCTTTGGTTGAAATATTGATGTGTGATCCCTCTTTGGTTATATTTGATCCTTTGACATCTTCTTCACCCAATTGACCATTAACATTCTCAAATATTCATCATGAGGTTCGGTCCAATATTTGAATATTTATCTTTTAGTCCCATAACTTTGGATCTCTTACAATTAGCTCATTTCTCCAATTTTTGTCAACTTTAGATTATTTTCTTCAATCTCATCAACCTACATCACAACATCAAAATCATGCATTGAAACATCAACAACTCATAAGAATTAACCAAATAACAAGTTTAATGGCACTTCTGCTTTAAGAAGAATACCCAAACTTTCTTGGAAAAGTCATCAATTACTGTCAACAAGTAATAATAGTCTCCTTTAGATGTTACCCTAGCTAGTCTCCAAAGATCTGAATGGATATATTTAAGTGTTCCCTTCGTGTTGTGTCTTCCTTTAGTAAATCTGTCTCTCTTCAGTTTCTCAAATACACAATGCTCACAAAACTCTATTTTGCTGGCCTTCTGCCCGTCAAGAAACCCCTTTCTACTCAGCTTCGACATCCCATTACAACTCATATGCCCGAGCTACATATGCTAAAGTTTTTAATTTCATCATTTGTCAAAGAAAAAGTAGAAACTGATGCATCCCCAATAACTGTGGAACCGTGTAAGATATACAGCTATGTAGAGTTCTTATGCCCCTTTATGACACAAGAGCACCCTGGCTCACTTTAAAACTTTACCTTTACCAATGTATCTGTAATCCTTTGAGTCAAATGTACTCAAAGATATAAAAACTCTGCTTCAGTTTTGGAACATGTCTTCCATCTGTAGGTGTTTTGACAGCCCCATCGAACATTTTGATTCTGACTATGCCAACTCCGTCTCCGACTATTTTATAAGGCACGTTGTTTCCCACAATCACAGGAACTCTCAGAACTCCTTCATATATAGAAAATTAGTTCCTGTAAAGACACGTATGAAAAGTACAAGCCGAGTCAAGAACCCCTTCCTCACAAGGTTTGGACTTTGAATCAGAAATCACAAGAAGCTCTCAACCGCTTTGTTCATCTTCCACAATATCCGCTTCTACTACATCCTTGCGTTGTTTCCCATAATCACAGCACCTTTAGAACCTCCTTCATATGTAGAAAACCAGTCCTTATTAGGACACATATGAAAAGTCCAAGCCGAGTCAAGAACCCATTCCTCACAATGTTTAGAATCCCTGTCAGAAATCACAAGAAGATCTCCACCACTTTGCTCATCTTCCACAACATCAACTTCTACTGTATTAACATGTTGCTTCTCTTTCTTAATAGCACCAATAGTTTTATTTCTATTTTTAAAGGCATAGCAATCAGCTCTAATGTTCCCCTTATTCTTACAATAGTGACATGTCTTCTCAGCAAGTCTAGATTTCGATCTGCCCATCATATTTCTACCAAGATTTCTATCTTGTTTTCTCTCATATACAATCAAGCCTTCAGCATGATTTTCAGTCATGATTTTCAGATCCTCCAGCAAGATGTCTCATCTTCTTCTTAGATAGTAAAGTATCATAGACCTCTTTTACGATGAGAGTATCCCGATTATAGAGAATAGTATCTCTAAAAGTAACATATGATGGCTACAAGGAACAGAACAACATCAATACCAAGTCCTCCTCGTCATACTTAACTTTCAATGTCTCCAAATCAGCTATAATTTCTTTGAACATAGTTAAGTGATCTTCCAATGACGCACCTTCAGACATCCGATGAGAATACAAGCGATGTTTCAAGTGTAGCTTGTTGGTCAACCTCTTTGTCATGAAAAGTTGCTCCAACTTCAACCACAACACAACGTCACTTTTCTCCTTAAGAACATCCTAAAGAATTTTATTTGAGAGATGTAGATGAATTTGAGATTAGGCTTTTCGATCCGTACGACGCTTTTCATCCTGCGTCCAGGTAGCAGGAAACCTATCAAGACCAAGCAAAGCTTTCTCCAAATCCATCGCGCCTCGCCAACACCACTCACATCTTCACTTCCCATATGTAAATCTCGAATTTCTATCCAAAAACGGAATGTCATATTTCATTGTCGTCATGTGGAACAATCAATCCCGCGCTCTGATACCACTTGTTATTAAATGGATCATAAGATAATGACAATAATGAAATAATGAAGAAGAAAATAAAACACAAGAATTTACGTGGAAACCCAATTTGGGGAAAAAAATCACGAGTAGAGGAGAACAATCCACTATAATCAATAGTTTTGAGTTTACAATATCAAGATTTCAATAATTTCAATTGAAATCTAAGCTCTCGATCTCTGAATATGTTGTTGAATGCGTAGAGCATATAATGTGAATGTTACAATACGGAGAAACAATGTGAAAATATATATAAACCCTTTTCTTGGAGTCCAAAATAGAGAAGATGTCCCAAAATTCGGATTAAAAAAATAAATTGTGAACATCAGTTATTGGTAGTGAGCCCTTGGGCCCTTCATCGTAATGCATGGGCGCTATGTGCCTAGCGCTTGGGCACCAGGTCTCTGCCTCATTTTTCTTATTACTTCAATTCTTGGCGCCTAGGCTTCGCAATCCTAGTGCCTAGGCGCTAGGTCTCGAGTTAACATTCCAAAACATGCTTTTTGCTATCCAAAAGTCCATTTTCAAGCTAAACTCCTAATTATTATTGAAATTTGATCTCCATAACTTAGAACTCTACAAACACAAATACCTTAGACTATTTCCAATCAACCAAATCCTGAATCATATGGAATACAATCAACCAAATATCGAATCACATGGAATTTGGATTACACCACAACAAAGATACATGCATGAAAATAAACACTGAAACTTAGAAAATGTAGAAATTAGAAGGAAATAAAATGAAGTGAGATACCCGATTGCAAATTTCCTTAATGCAGATTTCGATATTAAACTAACGTTTATTTTTTAATATACAACGCTTCTTCCAAAATTAATATATTATAATATTAGTTTTTTTTGTCTAACAAACTTTTACCATACTTTTCTAGACCGAAAAATAATGAACATGATCCAAAATAATTTGTAATGTCCCAGATTTTATATTCTTGCATAAATTTTGGAGATATGAAGGAATGAGTAGAGCTAAAATCTATCAAAACATAAACGGTGTGCCGGATATAAGGATATTACCTACCAAGACACTTTGGTACTGATCCTCTTTATGTTCAGTAAGGGCGTAAACTCTTGCTTGTCCTCTAGGTGGGTTCCCTGGTTTCTGCTGGTGTTGTTGCTGTTTCTACTTCTTGGGACATAACTTTACTATGTGACCTGACTCACCACAATTGTAGTACGTATTAGTCCCCATAAGGTATGTCTCTACATGGCGTTTCTAGCATTTTCCACAGATGGGAAGCTCTCGATAATTACTCGAAGTAGCCCCTCATTGCTATTTTTTATGAATCCATACATTTCTTTGCCCATGTTGTCTTGCCATTTACGCTTTTCCGGTGGTGTAGGTTGCTGCTGTTTGTAGGTGCCGTTGGAGCTTTCTTTGAATTGGCTAGCTGTGCTTTTGCTAGCACTTGGTGGTATGTACTGTGGTATGTACCCAACTCAAAGGTAACCATCGCCTGTCGAAGGTCATCACGTAAACCTTGTTCAAAGCATCTAGCTTTCTTTTCCTCCTTGTTGACTAAGAGTGGGGTATAGCGAGATAATTCTTCAAACTTCCTCTCATATTCTGCCAGTGTTAAGTTTCCTTGTCTGAACATTAGGAATTCCGCTTCCTTCTGGTTTTGAATGTTGGTGGGGAAGTATTTCTGCAGAAATTATTCTTTAAATTCATTCCACGTCAAGCCTTGTCCAGCTGCTCTGGACCTGTTGGTCATTTCCCACCAATGTCTTGCTCCTTTATCTAGCATAAAGGTTGCACATATTACCTTCCGAGTTTTTGAGCATTCAACAAGTTCGAGAATTTGTTCCTACTTACAAATCCACTCTTCTGCCACTAGTGGATCTGTGTCTCCCTCAAAGCTAGGGGTTGCAACTTGCGATATTGCTCCACTATTGCAGCCACGCTCCTCTCTGCAGGTGGTGGTGTAATAAGTGGTGTGGCGGGTAGTGTCATGTAACTTATCACTTGCAGAAACTGCATAAATTGGTTGTTACTATTGTCGTTGTTCGTTTCAGTAGCCCCGACTTGGGGTTACTCGTTCCTGTAGTTCTAGTTACTAGAGCGAGTTGCCATAAGCTTAATAAAATGTAAACATAAAATTACTTAACCGATAGAATAAAACAATTAATAAATACATATAGCAAAATATTAGTCATTCAATTTCAATAACTTGCATAAATCAAATAAGTTTCATGGAATCCAATACATCCACTTATTTAAACATAAATTACTTCAAATAAAATAGGCACATATAATTTCTTGTCATCTAAAAATTCTTCCAGTGCTTTCATCTTGGTCTGCCTCTGGATTCTCCCCAAGGTTGTGCCCATGGTTCTCCTCAGAATATGATGCAGGGTGATACGCAGGGCTCTCATCAGGGTCTTCTTCGGTATCTTCCCTTACCGCTTCCCCGATAATGAAACCCCTATTGTCAACTGCTGGTACACTTGGAAAGTGGCCAATGCTAGGTGGGCTACGTGGACGGCGACGATTAGACTTGTATCCTAAAGGCCTATCGATACTCCTAGTGTCCTCCGTGTTAATTATACATCTATCCCTTAAACATAAAATCAATACGGCAGGGGAGGCTTGATACTCGAACATCTTTTCAAGCCTCTTAAGAAATTGCCTCCAATATGGGCTTTCCAATATGGGCTAAGTGTTCTATGTAGATGATAGACAATCTCATCTCTATGAAAATCATGTTCATTCCTTCCTACCCCCCTGATGATTCGCTCTATGGCATATATATATATAGAGTAACATATTACAATGTGTGGTGCTATTATTCAAAATTTATTAGTCAATTAAAGTGATCCACTAAAGATGAATTTTGACTAATGGGTATTAAGTTTCATGGAATTAAAGTGTAGAGACGGGTTATTTGTTTCAAATAGACGAGGGGCTGATTTGAATCAAATAAAAGATAATGACCATTCATTATCTTATTCCTATTAGAGGGGTTATGGTCCCCAATTTGGTGTGTTCTTCAAGTTTTCTACATCCCCATAACTAGAAATGAAAATTTGATATGAAGATCACAATCAAGTTGGAAGATCGTGATCCATTCAGGTTAATAATCAAATAATCCTGGATTCAGGTATGTTTTATATTTCTGTTGATTTTTCAGTATATATATATATATATTCCTAACATGTATTCTCTATCATCTAGATATTTTGGTTTAATTGTTAGAAATCAGCCGTGGACCTCTCCCATGAAACTCACAATGTTAAGTTCAAGTCTTTATATTTTTATTATTCATCTTCTATTGAGATGTGAGTTAAGATAGCTTAAACTTCTAAAGAATAATTCTATAATGTTAAATCCTTACTTGTGTTGAAAATTTGCAGTACTCTACATCATAGTTATTAAGTCCAGTTTGACTGCCTTGGTTGCCCGAGAATCAAAGAATCAGTAACTAATTGAGTTGGTCCTCTAAATGAAATAAGATATTGACTCAAGTTTAAATTATTATTTTTTGTACACATCTACATTGTAAAAAGAAATTACCCACTTATAAAGAAAAGTTCATATATAAATAAGCACATTTCTTATAAATAAATCAAGTTCTAATTTACTTAGTTGCAATTTAATACATATTTGTCCACATGATTGTTAATTGACTTATAATCATTCATAAAATTGCAAACATAAACATAATCATCATCATATGAAATGTAATTTGTACATCTTTGTACCTGATTTAGGAGCATTGAAGCTTGGAGCGTGACATTGTGAGATGGCATTGTGAACGAGTCTCTATTCCGTTAAAAAATTGTAATGACCTGACCTTGCGCAGCAGTCGTTATCATATCATACGCACTGTCTTCTTAGGGAGAGCATATGTCCATCTTACCCTTTACGGCTTTCTGACGCGTCAAGACGTATGATATGATAACGACTGCGACGCAAGGTCGGATCGTTACAAAAAGTGCGTATGTTTTTTTTTACAGAACGTATACCCGCTCTGATACCATTTGTAAAGACCCGATTTCTTGAAAACTCAAATTTTTACTATTTCAGAAAAATAAATACATATCGAGCCAAAAGAGATAAAATTAGCATTCATTTATTCATCAATAAAAAAATAATTGTCTTTCAACGATAAAATAGAATGAAAGATCATTTATTCCCAACAATAACTCATATTTGAAATCTTTCAAAAGAAAAAAAAAAGATTCCCTTTTTATTTAAATAAAAGTTTCTGCCATCATCGACCGAATTACCAGCTCCAAACTCTCGATCTCAATTACCTGAAAGGGGAAAAACTTAAAGGGGTGAGATTTTAAAAAAAATCTCAATAAGTGTGTGTGCAATGAACAAGTAATTTGCATTTAAATTAAGGAAAAACAAGATTTCATATCATACATAGGAGACACAGGGTTTACTCCGAACATATGTGGTAGTAATCCCTATGCGTAGCGCTACTTAACTCCGGCCTTCTTATCATAAATATATATGGCTCATAAACGAATTTTCAAAATTTAAAACACAAGTTATAAGTTCATCTAACCACATGCAATATCACTTACCTCGTAAATTCGAATAGAATTGATAAAATGAGGGTGGAGTAGTTGACTATTCAAAATCTGCCCATGAATCTTTTGTGTGTGTAGGAACAAAAGAAAAATAATTCTTATGTGTGTGAGAGAGGTGAATGACATGTGTGGACATGAAAATTAATACTGGCATGTTGAAAAAAAATGGAATCTTCCATATTTGGCTCCACATCATGACTATTTTAACAAATAATCTTCCCATGACTTTTGCCAATCTATCGTATATACACACGTACAGTTTTGATAGCAGACCAAGTCTGAAGGAAAGTGATCCTACCAAATTAAATCAAGTCCTTAACTATGAATAGTTCACGATTTGATCCCTAAACAATAAAAACTAAGCAATTCGATCCTTAGATATTCAACTTCTCACTATAAGGTCCTAATTTCTAACATTAACAACTATAACGAATTTTCGAGGTGTTACATATACACCTTAGACATAATACCATTTTACAGCTTCTCTCAAATGGAACAGTACTGATTATTTTATTGAAAAATTACTTAACGATCCATTTATAAAAGAGTTATCTAAAGGGTAAATAGACCGCGTATAGAAGGAAATGGGTCTAAAATCCTATGTCTAATGGGTCAGCATAATGGAAATCTAACTTCGAGAGTAGAGATCCCATAGACTTAGTTCAAAATGAAAAGTAGTTATGAGTGACGGATGAGAAGAATTCCAAAATTTTAACTCCTCCCCATTTTATAATGTAAATAAGTGTCGCTTACAAAATATTGTTGATGATAAGTTATACTTTAATGGTGAATATATCTTGTAAACAACACAAGTAGAATATTTTAGGATGCTCTTTATGAAACATCATTTATGTGAGTGCGAACTTCTCAATGCACTTTCGGAACATAAGAAGGCTTATAATCGAAATAATGAACACAACAGAAAATCAAAGTTTAATATTAAAGATAATATATTTGATCTATTGTCTAGGCTTGTAATAACGACAACAACTCAAACGTTATGTTAACTAATTAGTCAAGTGGGTTCAATAGATTCTTACTAAATAAGATTCGAAGATAAAGCTATACATTCTGATGTGTTATCTCTCATATATAGTACTCTTCTTCGTCTTCTTTGTTCTGAGTCGTCTTATTGGAATTTAATGGTTTTCAATAGATGTATTTTTAATGATTCTAATAGATGTAAATTGAAAAGTCTCAAATTAGTACCCAATGCCAGTTGCGATTTTTCAAATGTAAATGGTGCATATTAAAGAGTCATTATTTTTCGTGACTATTTAAAGAGGTTCATAATGAAAAGTCATGAACCTTGGTAAAGGCTGCGATTCGACCATTGACCATAACCAAATCTGAAAAGGTGCGATCTAATTATCGAGATTAATTTATACCAAAAGTTGTATCTATTTAGAAAATACATATTGAATCTATTTCATTCCATTTTCTTCCCTCTAAATCAATTCCAAACAATTAATTTCTAAATTTCTTTCTTATTCAAATTTTGTCAAAATAATTTTCAAATTATCTTCGAGTTTCATGTTCGATATCTTTTGGCATTGAAGAGTACATTCAAAGTTGGTTCGCCCAACATATTTTTTATTGTGCTATGTTAATTTGGAAGATAGACCTTTGTTTGAAAGATAGACATTTGTTTGATGTTGTTAGCACTAATGTAGATGCAAAATATATCTTGGTGATTTGCAATTGCATACATCATTTAATTTCACTTTCTCCTAATTTCTGCATTTTCTACGTTTCAATAATTCTCTATTTGTGCATATTTTTATTTGCATATCTTGATTTTGATAAGTTTAAAGTCCATTCAGTGTTCTACACAAGTACGTCGCAAGTCGTGATTTTATTTTATTTGCATGTTATCGTTTTTTAGTTAAAAAGACATAATTATGTACCAATTTTTCAACAGTTTTAAGCAAAACTTTAAATACACTACTTGTTTGTCATGGAAGACTAATTCAACGTAGTACAATTATTATTATTATATACAATAAGGAAAAGGAAAAAAAACTACTGGACATAAGCTGGAAATTGACCAAATAGTAAAAGTTATGCTGACCTTCGAAAAATTCAAACTCAAATATGGAGCTTTCTGTTACACTGTAAAATAACACTACATACAAATAGTTATATTTTACTATGCGTACGAAATTAATAGTATGCTTGAGCTCATTTTTCTCCAAAACGTATATTTTGCAATAATGTTATGATGGAAAATTTAGGGTTAAAAAATAAGAAAAAAAAAATTTAATTTGTTTGTAATGTTATTTTATTGAAAAATGCTTAATTAAAATGAGATAAAATCAATATTCAAAAATATATTTTGATAAAAAAAAAAAGTGAATCTAACATAGACATAATAATTAAAATATTAATTAAATAATAGTTACTTGGTGCAATTTCCTCTATTTGTAAAGCCCAATTAAAAGGCAGGCCTTTATAGGATAACCCGAATCTATTTAGCAAGGGGAGCAGCCCAACCTAGGTTTTCTTCTTTCTCAATATTTTACACAAAAAAATTTTGGCACCCAAATTTTTTTATCCCTGTTGATATTGTGACGATTTCAATAGGGTTTTCTTTCAGTTTTTGCAATCTGGAATTTCGTTTTCATTTCCTTTGCGATCAGTTTTTCTTTATTTTTTTTTATTATTATGGCTACTGAAATAGACGATTCGCTTCAATATGTGAGTGTGAGGTTGGATGGAAAGAATTATTCGTATTGGAGTTACGTGATGAGAAATTTTTTTAAGGGTAAAAAGATGTGAGGATACGTTAGTGAAACTTTTGTGAATTACAAGGTGTAAGAAATGTTCTTGATACGTTGTTTTCCAACCCCACCCACCCCACACCCAAACCTTGTAGGAAACTGTGCATGGCCAAACTCCAAGAAATAATAAAATGGAATAGTCAAGGCAGAAAGATTTCATTTTAGAGAGAGAGAAAGAAAGAGAGGAGAGGAATAGTTGATTAGAAAGGCAATTATTTACCCTAAAAGTCGATATAGAGGGTGTGTGGTAGTGATTAAAATCAGATTAAAATTGAAAATATAGCTGTTATTGTTGACTTTTATTAGATGGGTGAGACCCAATAACGACCATATTTTTAATTTTAATTGGATTTTAAGCCGTACCAAACAGGCTTATAATATCATATAAAATTTTATCATTTGACTATTTAAAATATAGTCAATTTTTGCATCGAATCATTTGTTGCCACATGTACTTCTGTCACTATATTTGTCAAAATCCTTCAACAAGGTGACATAATCCTTAGGAAAGATTACAATCTTAGAGAGAAGGAATTTTTTTTTTTTTTTTTTTTGTGAGGTGTGGGGGTGAAGGTCATAGTGTTGGCACTGTCCAATAAATATAGAGAGGGGGGCATTTAGCATATAATTGAAGAGGGAAGTGTGTGTGTATATATTGTAGAGGGAAGTGTGTCTCTGTGCAGATGGGTCAGAGGGACAACCCGAAATAAATGCTACTTTTCGTTTTCGTAAGGCGTGCGTCTGTCGGGATATCCCCTTACCTTTAAAACTGTCCCTTTCAATTCATGTCACACACAATACACGCACTCTTTCCTCTCAATTCACATCCAATTATTCAACCTAACTTTCAAACCCTACTATTGTCTTTTTATCTTCCTTGCAATAACTATTCACATGATTTCTGACCTTTCCTTCGACCTTCACCCAAAACGGCTATATGCCTGACCACACCAATGTGGTGGTCACAGCAATGTTCTGGTTTGTTTTATATAAAATTAACATAATTAATCTATTATTCACAGTAGACATGAAATATAATGTCCTCCGTGACAACGTTGTCTTCCACCATTGACGTGGCAACATAACATCAGCAATAGACAATAACTTTCTACTCATTGTGGACAGTAGACTAGTTCAATAAAATTAGAAGGGTAAAACAATGTGTCTCGACTCAATAAAAAAAATCGTAAGTTTGAGTTAATTGTTTAAAAAAAATTAAATTTCGGTTGACATGATGAGAATCTCACTACATTTCAATATGTTTGAGAAATACTACGGAAATTTGTCAAAATGTTATTCATTCATCACTCGTTAAGATTTCGTTAGTTGACTGCGATGGAGCTGTCTACATGGTAACGAATTTCATACATGGCACAAATTGCGATTTAATTCTCCAAACATTCAGAGCAATTTGACAAAATTCATTATTCTTTTAACAATATTTTAAAGTTCGGTGTGGCTGCAATCCAAATTAGGTTTTTTGTTTTTTTTTTGTTTTTTGTTTTTTTTAAATATTGAACCCCTTTTCGCAAATAAATTTTCAAAAAATGATTTACGTCTAATTTATTTTATTCAGAAGGCTTTATTATTTATTTGAAGTATCTTTAATGAATTAATTTTTTTATTTTTTAATTAGTTAAAATTCACTATTAACCGTTTGATTCGGATTAAAATTAAAAATATAGCCATTATTGGGTCACACTCGTCTAATAAAAGTCAACAATAACGACTAATTTTTCAATTTTAATCCGATTTTAATCTCTCTCAAACGATCTCTAAGTATAATGTCACCAAAATTGGTCAACTGGTCAAGATTGAGAGCTGTGCACAAGATTGAGGTTGCAATGGCCTCCTTTTTTCATTATAGATAAAATATATTGTGATTTTCTTCTTCGTTATCACAAAAGTATATATAAATATTGCGTTCAGAGGCAACTTAAAACAACTTTGGAGGCTTAGACAAAAGAGGGCTATTTCAAGGATAATAAGAACAAATTAGCATCGACATAATCGCTAGTATTTGTCGGTGATTCGTAATGTAAATGTTGTCGTGTGAAATTGTGTAAATAACGAATATTAATTCTCTAAATTTGACGTCAAATGAACTAGTTATTTTTACTTTATAACGATTGTATTTAGTAATTTAAAATTTTCAACACTTTACATTTCGAATTATTCAAACCATATTTATTGCCTAAATGTACGTTAAACACCGATAATACTGAGCGTTTGTCTAGGAGTGATACTTAGCAAATAATAATCAAAATTTTTAACATAATAATTTGAAAACCGCCACACTTATTTACCAAAATATATAGAATTACATATACCCTTTTGACATTTAATTGTTTGAAAGAATGACCTTTACGGTAATTTACCAAATGAGCTAGTAAGTAATCACGGTTAGAAGAGGCCGGCTGCATTTTCAACCATACAAATTTTGATTAAAAATGTGTGAGAATCGCCCTGATACAAGGTCTAAATAATATTTTTTTACTAAGGATCTCTCTCCACGTACACGTGTAACTACATGTATGTTTTAGGAATTAACTTTGTAGTACTGTATTGAATAAGATTTGAAGTCTATGCCTTTTGTGCATTTTCACACGACAGAAAACTAATATTTGTCGGTGATTCGTAAGATATTACTAATGACACTTTTGTAAGCAATAATCGGAAACAATATTGTCAGTGATGTCATCGACAATAACCAACTTCGCTAATTGCTTTTATTTTTTTGAATACTTCTTCGATGGTTATTGTTCCAATATAACTAAGCTTTGGATCGTGCATGAAAATCTCAGTAAACTTTAAAATATTGTTGAAATATTAGTTTTTAAAATACTCTCAATTAATCATTAATTAGTTGGCTGAATTGGACAGATTTCTGCCGTATGTGAATTCCGTGTATATAGTCCAAGTCAATGAATGAAATCCAAAGAACATTTTTCAGAAAGTTCGATGATGTTTTTCAGCAACATTTTATAGTTTAGTGAGGTTATGATGACGCGATCATAAATTTAGCTATTTTTGGAACAATTTCAAAGTCTCAAGTTCTTGCTCATTTATTTTATTGCATTAAATTTTAGAGATTATAGAACATATCACGATTCTAGTAATATATTAGTTATGATGGAAATGAAATTTAGAAAACATTGAGAAGATTTACCTATATTATTTCTATTGGAAAAATACTTTATCGTCATAATGATCATTCATGCTAGATCATCAAGAATTTGTGAACCGAAGCAAAAGCGTACCTGAAATTATCACAATGAATGTGAAATAACGTAGTTTAATAACTAAGTTCGACCTTACGTGCGAAATTACGCTAATTAAAGCAACAAGTCACTTTTAATTAGTTTCTAGATGGTTAAGCATACAATTCAATTTCCCTAAATTGAATTACCACAGTTGTAATATTTGAAAAGTAATAAATAACACAAAGTTTGATGACGGAGAAACCCAATTGGGTAAAAATTTCGGGATCAAGTCAGTTACTTTCACTATACACAATATAGGTTACAGTTTAATTCCAAACTAGTTCCACTAGCTGTTGTAAACTCTGCAACTCCAAGATCTGCCGTTCCTTTCAGATTCACGATTGCTATCGTAGATAATATCTAGACAATCTGCTAGATCTCTCGATCTACCTCTTGTAGCTTTCAAGATCCGCTGTAAATTCCAAACTCACAATATTCTACCAAGATTTGTTGTATCAATCTTACAATTTTCTGTACATGTCTCTTCCAAGTGGATACCCAAGAATCACCTATATATGTTCTTCTTCCTGTGCTTGAATCACTCCCTTAAAGTGTTAAGGAAGTCAGGTGTTTTGGATTAATGAACCTTGATGTTTTCCCAAAACTCGGTTGTTGGATCACAAAAATGAAGTGAATGAATGAATCAATGAAACTGTCTCTTGGATCTCTCAAACAATGATATGAAAGTCTTTTGCAATTGTAGCACAATGAAGCAACCTACTGAAATTCGTCTCAGACATCTGTATTTATAGTTGGGGACGCTTAGGTGTTATGGGTCGTGTAAAACTCTTCAAAATCACAAACTAGGTATGGTCGCATAAATATGTCGCTCGGACGAGGGAGTCTTTCGATTGAGCGACAGTGAGATGAAATGCGAGAAACAATGTTTCTGTTTCTATCACTCGAGCCAAGTCATGGTAATAGTCTAGCAAAATTCTAGCGCCGCGTTTTCCTTATTTTCAACCTTTAACCCTAACCTAACTCATCTATAAAAATTGCATCAAAGTCCTTGACTTTTTATAAGTGTTCAATTAAGACCCTTTTGTCCACAAACATGCCAATTACAACATTGGACCTAACATAATGAATCCTGCGATTTTCGTCTTCTAGATCAACACGTTATTCCTTATTTCTTTTTGATGATGGAATTCAGAACATAATGAACAAAACGTATGATCCAGAGACCATAACCATATGCCCATCATGAAATTAGGAACATGTCCGGTATCTACACATAAATGCACATATTTTAATTAGATGCTTCAAATCCCAAAACACCGAAACCTTATTAGATCATTTTAAACGACTTTAACCAAAATTGGTAGCTTTTAATTTAATACACAATATTTCACATATAAACCCATATGTTCGATTAAAATCCTTACAATTTCTTTTAGCTTATACAATGGATCCTATGTATAATTTAGAGAGTACAAAACTTGTTATATAACAAATCTCAAATGCATTAGATTTTGAAATCTCAATTACATATTGATATATAGAAGAGATTTTTTTTTTTTTTTTTTATTTTTTTTATTTTTTTTAATGTGAAATGTATACCCCAAAGATTTATTATGAATGTTAGATGGGGATCCGTATGAATGCTTAGTGCTAATGTACCTTCAGTAGCTAACCCCAAGTTAGTAATAAAATGAAACATATGTTCATACTTCTTATTCCTATAATCAAAGTACATCGAAAATAAGTGCATGTCGAGTACCGGTAGAATTAGTTAAATATTTTACTCATGATATGCTTTCAATGCAACGTTTTGTTTGAATGCAAATGAACAATTAAAAAAACATACTGGAGATTATATTATGCATTAAGGATTGAAAAGACCCAGAGCAATGAGTTCAAAATAAATATGCTCAAAAATTGTACATATAACAAATTGTTTGTATACAATTTTAATTTCGTCTACACTTAAAATACTTGTTTCCAAACCCGATAAATGGAGGAAGGTTTTTAGAAATATCAAAAAACAACGATAAAGATATAAAGGGTGCTTGTGTTCTCAACTCAATTTGGATCATAAGACCATGAGATTTGGGCTAAGACAAGCAAGTATTTTGGGCATGAGCCGAGCTCGAGATCGGCTTGTGCCCGAATGAGCTTCAACACGGCTCGTCCAAGAGCTTGTGGTTGTAAAGGTCGAATCGAGCCATTACCACCCCTAGGTATTGAGGGGCAACAGAATAACAAATGTCTTTTGAATAAGGGGATGATGTAACATCTCAATGTCTCAAAGTATTAATCATCTTACTAACTTTTAGGTGCTTACGGAGTTTACAACAAAACTCTGAACTTTAGAACTTGATAGAGAAACTTTATACTTCTTAAAAATCTAGATAGATTTGGCAGTTGTCATAAAAATTTGATTTATACCCCTAAAATGTAGTTGTTTTCTATCGTTGCAACATATGATAGCAACATTTGTCATTTGAAAATCATGAATAATTTATTGAGAATCGGTGTTCATCTTATATTAAGCACATATGACATGTCTATAAATTCATTGGTAGATCAATTTATGTGGACCTCAACATTTGAATTAAATTTAAAATTCACCGATGAATTTATATATGCCTAAAACAATTAGTTGCACCGTAAAGTAGTCATAATGTTGCAAAATATCAAACAGGATAATGAGGCATCAATTAGTTAAAAAAACATAGTGTTGCAACATGAAATAGTTTTCAAAAGTAGAATGATGAAGTAATGTAACTGCTTGTTGATGTTGAAACATTACCTTTTGTAACGTATAAGAAAGTTATAAAATAATTCTGAACAGAACGTCACGTCACATTAATATATTGGTTAATAAAATCTCGAACCCCACGGAATGATATTGTAACATATTAAAGCATAATCTACTATTTGAAAGATCTATTGTAACTTGTAAGATAAGAGTTGTAAAATGGAGATATGTGGTTGTAATAAAATAAATCAAATTATGTAATATGTACAATATGTTGGGATAGAATATTTATAGACCGTAATCTGTTCAAAAGACAGTACGCTGCAATACGGATGCGCCTTTATTTATATTCTTTATTTCTTTATTTTGAATTACCAATGGAGAATCTTTCTAACTGAAAAAATCTCTTTGGCAAAATGCAATTCATTGAAGGAATAAAAATAAGAGAAAGATGTCAAGATCCTACGAATTGGAATGGTACAGTAAAGTGAATGAAATGTCTAATGTTTATTAAGACAACATGCCGCAACATGAGAGACTTGTTGCAATACCAAAAAAAAAAATTTGCCCTTCTTACATTGGAAGAGCTCTATCTCTCTCTCTCTCTCTCTTTCCCCAGTAATATACGCTGATCTGACCTAATAAGACCAAGTAGATAGTAGACCCCCAGATACGGGTAGAATTGGAGTGATGCTGTTTTGTTTTCTGATTAGGTAATGGCGAAGAAACTCACACCTATATTTAAATACATATACTTACATTGGATACATACAAACGCTTGAATCGTCCTGTACTTACCTGATGCATGCTGCATGAGAGTGACCCACTGCCAAATGCATATATAAATGCCAGAACATAATTACATACCTATGTCATTATTATCATGCATTCTTCTTCTTGAATCATCACTTTGAATCCAAACATATACATCAGACATCCCCCACAAAAAAAAAGGACAAATGAAAAGATTATTTCTCAAGATTTGACAGATTTTGTGCATGAAAATAAGAAAGGATTGTTTCAATTTTGGTTTATACAGAATTTTGATCTTATGAATTTGGAGATGGGGTGTTTTATCAATTATAATATCTTATTTTATGATATATCCCTTGTTTGTAGGGGTGGACGTGAGTTGGATTGGGTCGGTTTTTGTCCCAACCCAAACCCAACCCAACATTGTCGATTTTTTCAAAATTCAACCCAACCCAATTATGTGTCGGTTGGGTTGGTCGGGTTGCGATAAACTTATTGTGCAAAATTTAATGCACATACATACGGAAGCCTCAGGCAATGTTGCAATATATTCTCAGATAAATTGCTGCACATACATACATACCTCATCAAGCTAATAAGAGAACCACCAAATTAGTTACTTTTAGCTTTTCAACGGACTTGTTTGACGAAAACCGTTATAAGATATGAGATGTTCTAATTAATAAATTATTGAAAATAAAAATGCATAGAAAAATAAAGTCAAAGATAAAAGAATTACAATAAGCAAAGATTGATGATCTTAAAATAAAATTAAAATGTGGTATAACCGATAAAAAAATACAGTTTGAATATAATCATCCAATTGAATATTTTTAGTTAGAGAGATTTACCAATTATACATACTCAGTTTTTAGATTTTTCTTTAAATTTTTCTTTCCACAGCCCCACCATTATCATATGCTTTGAGCTACTGATGTGTTCATATTATGATTTTGTTAGAAGTTAAATACATCTGTGTTTTATGGCATTATTTTTATTATTTCAAATTTTCATAACTAATCAATTAGTTAGTTTTGTCAATTAAGCACATGATCAGAACTATGTATATATATGTGTGTGTGTGTGTGTGTTACCTTAAGTTGATGGCATTAAAATTTAATTATGACTATAATAGTAGAAACATAACGTTCGATCAATATAATTTAAAGGCATTATTTTTTTTTTGTCGGGTTACGTTGGGTCGGGTCGGGTCGGGTTTGGGTTGCTAACCCACAACCCGACCCGACCCGATCAACCAACCCGAAACCCGCCCAAAAAAGAAAAAAATCGAGGTCGGATTCGTCGATTTGGTTTGGGTTTTGCCCACCCCTACTTGTTTGGGCTCCATTTTAACGAAGTTTTGAGAAAAACGTATTTTGAAATAATAATTTTTTTGAAAAATGTGGGGTTAAAAAGTAAGTAATTCTTTTTAGATTTACGTGTAATATTATTTAATTGAAAAATGTGTAGTTCAAAATGAATTTTGAAAAAAATATTTTTTTGATTTAATAGAGCCCAAGTAAGGGCATAGTATGATCCGAGGCATTATAGATGTTACACTCAGCATATTATGATATGGAGAATGAGTAGAGAAAAATGAAGTATAATTTTTCTTTTAACTCTTAAGCTATACACTCCCCGGGCAAGAAAAGTTCTTCTCTTATTCATTTTTTGCACTTTTACATGGAGATGAGAATGAGCTTCCGCTTAAATATGTACTATATGTTTTATTTAAATATAAATAAGACGTATGGTTAAAAATAAAATAAAATATGATAAAAATGAAATGATATATACAGTTAGCCCTTGTTTGATTTCCATTTTATTCGAAATACATTTTTTTCCCTTTTTTTCAACCACACATTCTCGATCAATCAACTATTCCAAAATGCATTTTAACATTTTAATGGAGTTCAAACATGCTCTTAATGACATGAGAATATGTGCATAGAAAAAATGATCTAAGGAATTGAAGTAGAAAAGAAATCATTGTTAGTGTACTAAGTATATTTTTGCTCCTAAATAAAAGATCTTTATTGACATAGTTTGTGAAAAAAGGAATATGCCTTTTAGTTCCAAGGCTCTAGCCGACAAGGGACAAGGATGGAAAGGAGTTCCCAAATGTTTCCTATTGGGATAAAAACCTCTACTGTTGCCTTTTATTCTTCATAGTTTCGGGTTGGGGTTGGATATGAGGATTGGCTCCTTGAAGTATTATAGCTAACTTTTTTGAAATGCTCAATGTAGCTGATATGTGGGGAATAGAAATGAATATGGCGTTTAGTTAGCATGCTGGATTGGTCAATACTATTAGGAAATATTTGATATTTATAGAAGAAAAATTTAATAAATTTAATAAAGAATGTACAAGTAATGAAAAATTTAATAAATTATGACAATAATTGTTAAGAAATTTTTTTAAACTTGATTTAGTGAATTTTTCAATTATAATTTCTTGTATAAAATACTTTTATTCATGAATTAAACTTGTACTTATAAGTAAATTATTTACATATAATTTAAACTGTTTACTTACAAATAAAATTTTAACATATGAGTTGAGCTTTTTGTAGGAATTGGTTTAAGGAAATAAAAAATTTGGTTAAGTATAACTTTGAACAAGTGATTTGGTGTTAACTTTGAGTAAATATTAGGATTTGATTCGATCGTCAAATTACAAATGTAAATAGATCAATTTATTCTAATCGTCGTAGTATATTTGGAATCTCGAAATCAATTTTGGATGAATGAGAAATTGTGGTTGAAAGTTGTAAGGAAAATAGAGGAAAAACTGCCTAAAAAGTCACTATCTTCGTCACTCGCCATTGCTCGAGCGAGGAAGCTGTTGCTCAGGCAGGCGACAGTGGTTCTGTTTTTATCGCTCGAGCGAGAAGTCAGCGACAGGCTAGCGATAGCAAGAGTTTCTTCTATTCGTAAGGTTGCGAGACTTGGCTCGCAACACTTCGTCCACAACCTCCATACTCTACAAATAGGAACTTTGGGATGTCCTTTTCTACACACCAATGATATGCAATCATAGCATAATCTCTTCTCTCTCAACCAAATCTTGCATATAAATATTGCATAAAATTCTATTTTTTTTCATTTTTGCATTAAGGAGTACATAAACCAAATTCTGGTTCGTTGTTCTTGTGTGTTGAACTGCTACTCATACAAGAAGAAGTTGTTGTATCTTGAGAGTTGATTGTCATAAATCGTAGGCACGATTGCACGACAAATTCGACTTAAGGACAAAGTGTTCAACACTTGCCTCGACTTTGCATCCATTTGACGTTATTCATTTGAAATTTCATTGCCGTTACTCTGTCGAAATTCCAGCAGAAGTTTGATAAAGTTTTTTTGACTTTAAATTGAGTTTTTACTTCTTAGTAATTTTAATACTATATGTAATTTTTTTTTTATTTATAGGTGAATTATTTTACTTGTGTATACTTATAAGTTAATTTTTAATTATATGTAATTATGTCTTAAATAAGTGAATTTCTAAATTATAAGTGACTCTTTATACTTATGAGTGAATTTTTGTCTTATAAGTAAATTTTTTAGTTTTTAGTGTATTTTTTTTCCCTTAAAGAATCAATTTGTTTACATAAAAATAAGTTTTGGTCTTATAAATTATTTACTTATAAGTAACCTTTTCCTTTATAAAGTAATTTTTTAGTTATAAGCAATATCGATTACTTATAGGCAATTATTTTCACTTATAAATAAATGTTTTAGCTTTAAAGTTATGTAATCATTTTATAAATTTTAAGTTTTTTTTTTACTCATAAATAATTTTTTTAAGTTAGATAAAACTTTTTTAGATATATAGTTACTTTTTTTTAGTATATGCATAAGTTCTTCACTAATAATAACTTTTACTTATAACTTCACTTTTTAGTATAATTACTTACAGGTGAAATTCATATATATATATATATA
>CAIGRO010307957.1:0-10314 GCA_903798355.1 Fraxinus baroniana | reverse complement strand
AATTAAAGGTTTGGGACTGACGCTGTAATTACATATAAAGGTTTGGGACTTCGGATGCAAAAATTAAAAGTTTGGGTGTAATCTGCAACAAACTGAAAGGTTTGGGACCGGGGCTACAATTTTCCCTTAATATTTGGTTATTTTGTTACCTTTGACAAAACTTATAAGACAATCAAATATGATATTCTATGAGCTTCATTACTGATATTAACCATCATTTACAACCTATACAATTTGATTGAGATAGAGGTTACATTATTGTGATCATTTCTAACATGACTTGATGCTATGGAAATGTAACCCCATTCATACCATTACTGAATAATATCCAGCTACAATGATGGCTATTGATAAGGTTCGTCCTTCCACACGTACATTATCATTTATGTGGTTTGAATATTATTGGTAAGTGTATTTTTTACACTCATTTAGACCATTAAATTAGAGTACTTGTTAGTGTTTTGGATGATTTATAGCTTAATTTTGAGTTAATTATGCTTGTAGGTTGAACTTAATGGAAATTGGTAGATTTGAAAGAAAGAAACAAAAAAACATGTCAAAACGAAGAAAATCCAAAGTTTGAGGACCAAATTGTAAATATTTAATAGTTGATTCGGACCACAAACGATGATTGAAAATCATATATTATCAATTGGATGCAATTGGAGGTCAAAAGAGTAAAATATAATGGAAGCATTTTCATAAATCAATTTATAGTCGAAGAAGTTATACTCCGAACTTTTAGCTACAAGGCCCACAACGTGAAACCCATATTTAGGATAGCAAACATTTGAATTGGAAAAAAATTTATTTCTAAAAGAATTGTATCCCTTTTAACTATATTTCCATTTAATTTTGAATCACCTCAATAGAATATCTGTAGAGAAAATTATAGCTAAAATACAAAAAACTCAGGGACAAATCGAAGCAAACCTGCCAGCGTGTGATGCCCTAATTTCCCCAACCCGAGAGCCATTTGGCTCTACAGCGATCACGCGTTAGTTATTTCGATGCGTGTGCAGGCCATTTTCCAAGATGAATCACAATTTCCTTTTGCGATTCAAATTCTTTTGAAATTCAAATTGGACGCGAATTTGATCTATTTTATGGCTTTTATAAATAGAGAACGAGGGCTATTTAATTTGTTTTGGAAAAGAAAATTTTATATCATAGTTTTATCGATGGTCAAGAACGCATGAATAGAACTAGATTACAAATCAAGAATTGAATCAAATAGCAATGAGCGGATTTAGAATCCAATACAATCATCCATAATTTGATAATTTTTTTTACATATTTTCCAAATTAATTTAGAATAATCATAAAAATCAAATTTATATATTTATATAATTCGAATTCCTTACGAAACTAGTAAACCTGAATTGAATTTATTCTCCGTAGAACAATAACTCTTAACTCATTAATTCTATTACTTGTCAACAATCACGTGGCTTCAGAATTATATAATATGTGAAAGTTGGGTTCTAGTATTTAATCATTGGATTATTTTTATGAACGCTAGTGGGAATCAACGTGCGTTGATATCCGAGTAAGGATTATGATTATCAAAGTTCTATAGCTGCACAATTCATTTTATGTTTATTGGCCTCTACGTTTTCGTTTAAAGCATCACTACTTTTCTTCAATGGTATAAATTCTTCCATTATTGGCTCAGTATTTGATTGTTTGCACTACCTTAACTTCCCCTTAATTATCGCAATTGCTGCAATGGCAGTCATCAAAACCCAAAAAATAAGCAATCCCGTCTATAAAACATCAAAACCCCATTCCAGCAATAAAAAATCTCAAATAATTTTCTTGTCATTTTTTGCTCGATTTTTCAATTAATTAATTTTTCCATTTTTCTTGTGATTCCAAATTCAAAGATAAAAGGGGACATGGAGATACCGTCCGTGTCTCCGTGTGCAACAGAGACACAGATTGTGCCTCCGTTGCACACGAAGACACACGGTGTCTCTGTTGCTAATGGAGACATGAACGGCGTCTCTATGTGAGACACTGAGACACGCGGTGTCTCCGTTGCGCAGAGACTCCACCTTCATTGTTAACTAACAAAAAAAAATCTAAAATAGGAATCTGGAAGCAAGAATTTCTGAGAATAAATCTAAATAATATAATGATAATAATGCATATTACTTGGGGCAAGAGTGTTTTCATTATAATACAAACAACAGAGAATAAATCTAAATATGATGATAATAATGCATATTACACTTTCAATCGACGCAACCAACACCGCCAAAAAGAATTCCTTCAACAAAATAGAAATTATGCGAGAACTCACTTAAACTCATTCCAACCAGACACCAGACCAAAGAATTTTACTGCAGGAGAGGTGGCGTGAAAATCGGGAGAGGAAAAAGAGGTGGTAAAACAAAGGACGGAAAGTTGGCAGTTGGTTGCGTGTGAAAATGAAGAAGAAAGCATGAAAAAAAAAAGGAATTACGACGATGGGAAAAAGCGACACATGGTACCAAATCTCTCGGCTCTTTTATATTGTAGTGATAAATACTACTAGCCGTAGGTGTAGGTATTAACTCATTTTGTATAACTTTCTTACTTATTGAACAAATCTTCTTGATTTTCTATCAAATATGACCGAGCTTTATCTTCAATTCTGAAAGGGACAAAGTACTCCTGAAACTTAGTCTTGTATTGTATCGAGTTATGAATGATGATGCTTAGTTTAAAATCATGCATCAAAGTATATAGCAGGAATATTTTGAGAAATTCAAAGAAGAATGGAAGAAAAGTCGAGGATTATATGGTAAGAAGTGAATTATGACTGTGGGGCGTACACAGTAAAACATAGTGCTAGAGTGCTCGGGAAATTCCTAGTAAGCTTTAANAAGACATTGTCCTGCTTCCTTCTTACTTTATTAAAAAAAAAAAAAAAGTAGATGTGAGGAGAAAATTGATTTTAGGAATACAGAGTCTGAAAAAAAAAATTGTGATTAATGATGGTGAGAAAAATATAAAGGAACCGTCGCTGTAGAAACTTAAGCCTGGTAGATACCTTGCATTTTTATGGAATAGTACTTTTCTTTCTTCTTTTTTCGTTACATTCTGGCTGAAGTTGGTCTCGGCTTGTTTTGTAAAAGTTGACTATCAGTTGAGTTTGTGTTCATGTTATGAGTCGTGACATTGACAATATTTCCAATTAACCAATACCATGCGGAGAAGAAAGGGCTTCTGTTTATGCCATGTGAAGAAAAAATTTCCTCAACTTTAGTTGTTGGACTCTTGACATGATTTAATCCTTTTGCTGAAGAAAGGGTCTGTTTACGTCACGGTGAAGAGACAAAACTTGCACGTGTTTGAATCAATCCAAGTTGCAGTATGAGACTGATTATCTGAGTTTGATATCATATTTCTAAAGTGTGTTTATGTCCAGAATTGATATCATTGAAATGTCACGACTGAAAGCCGTCATAATGAAAAAATGAATGTATATCGAATTATTTACACGATACCAAATTATAGAGCTAATAAAACCAAACATCAGATTCCTGTCAATGTTTCAAAAAGGTGAATGAAACAATAGATTACTTCAAAGCCTACAACTCGCATTAAAGACGACTTTCATTTGAGCACATAACAAATTTGAGCCAGACAGAGCAAGAAGTTTTCATTTACTGTTGAAAATCACCAAGCAAAATTCAGTAGGCAAGAATTAACAGCATTACAAAATACAGAGAGGCGGTGTCCTTACGCATTGGAGGTGGCTGGCATCAGCTTTTAAATGGGTTATTGTGTTTCAAGAGGACTGAATGGAAGAGGAAAGTTGAGAGGACGAGAGTTGGGAAGACATTACTGTTAGTAGGGTGGGTACAATATTTATTAAATTGAATTTGGTGCATTTGAACAAATGTATAGGGGTTTTAAAAGGTTTTATTAGAATCTATCTAGACCATTAGATTAGTTTCCATCAAGAATATTATTTGTCAAATACATGGGTATGGCCAATGGTCCCCTTATACATACTAATATAATGTTCATGTAGTAACGTGCTAGGGCTGATATATCAAAATGGAGGTAATTGCACTAATCTACAGCTCCAAGGCTCTCTTTTACTTGCTGCAGCTGAAATCTTATCCTTCATCGTGAAGTGACTGGAATTGAGAACACGAAAAATGACGAACCAGAAGATGAAATGAATGTATTGGAGGTCATTGTCTCTTAGTTGTATGTTAGTACATGGAGAAAGCTATATTTGAAAAGTATTTATGAAAATATTTACTGATTGAGCAACTCGCATTAGCCTTACGCTAATTATAATTTAAATCGTTTATAACCACTTTTCAAACATTTTGAGTCATCAATAAAATAATCCCTAAAGTGATGAATACCATCTTGTTGGGAGCAAAAAAAGTCCCACATCGGCTAATTATAGGAAATATGATAGGTTTATAAGTATAAGACAATATCTCCATTGGTATGAGGCTTTTTGGGTAAAGCCCAAAAGCAAATCCATGATGGTTCAGGCCCAAAGTAGATAATATCATACCAGTATGGAAATATGTGGTGTCCATAAACCCAACACATCTTATAGGCAGAATCTGATATTTTAGAAAACAAAAAGCTTCTGATGATGACTTATTGTAAAAAGCTTCTCATAAGTAATAATAGAAATAGAGCAAGGGACATAAATCATAGCACATTTCTGTCCCTAGCCAATTTACAACTTCTTTATATGTACAAACATTAGCACCTCATATCATAAGAAGTATTGGTGTAGTAACATGCTAGAATATCATCAGCACAATCTTCTGCATCCCAAAATTGTCGCTCGCATATAATGTATTAAAAACCATTCTACCTATCAGCCCAGAAATAATCCATCAACTGTAAGTTATCACTGAAGCATTGTCTGAGATCGATCTTCTAGAATTCGGGGGACTGGTCTTTATCGGAGCCCAAATATCTGCACCATTGCTGCTGGGAACTCCATCAGTAAACGAAATTGGCACAAGACATAAGCCTTTGCTTTTAAGGTTATGCAGCTCGACTTCCTTGAAATGATAACATGTTAACATTACTCAGTTCAATATTACACAAGCACTTGTGTCAAACTTCTCAACAAGGACAAAAATATATTATGTATTGACTTTTAAAGGCAACTCATAAGCAATTACTTCGACAAATACATGAGCAGATGTGTAACAGTTAAATTCTAATCCCTACATACTAGAGCAATAAAAGAAACAAATACAAGCCAAGCACACTGACTTTCAAAGTGAGAACTCTGTCCACTTGCAATTTCTAAATGATGGAAAAGAAGATTACAATATTGATCTCATGTTTCTCACTCAGTATAAAAGAAAACAACCCTTCTAGGAATATTTGGGCAACCTAATACAAATATGATATACCCAATATACACTAGAGACTCCTGTCGACCTTACAGCAAAGGTCGATCTGCGGTCAAGAGTACAAGTGTACAGTGTGATTAGGCTCTACACAATCGAACAACATATTTGTGCAAAAGATTGGAAAATTCAAAAATCCAAAGAAAATTTTGGAAGGCATTAATTTATCCCATGCTGAGTAGAGATTATCACGAGGAATCAAATTTCTATAACCATGGCTCGTAATTTTGAGGGCCCAATTATAGATCAATTGCTGCTCAAACTACATAGGAACCAACATGATAAGCATATGATGAAATGACAGAGGCTAAAATAAATGTTAGCTAACCAAATTTTTTAATGGTGTGCCAGTTTAATGCTCACCTGTGTATTAGTCGTTGGCGTACTATATAGGTATGGTGCACTCAACACCTGAAAGCACCAAGAACTTCGGGTTGAGATCATTGTCCAAACATCCGAACAAGAATTGTATGGTTTACTTCGTCTTTAAAATGGTTGCAGATCAAGAAATTAAAGAGGCATCCATGTTCATAGCAATTCAAAAATTTGAAGTAGCTTAATGAACACGGAATGAAATAAATCAAGAAAATGCCATACCTTAACTTGTTCGTGAAGGAATCTAATGTATTCCATTGCCTCCAGAAGAACCGACGCCATATCTGTCTGCAGTTGAATATAAAAAAAAAAGGATCAGCAATATTAAGTATTAATTAAATTACAAACATGTCAAACAATGTTCTGATGAGTTGTTTTTTTGTATTGAATGGGGTCGATTTGTTCCAACTGCCATCCACTTCACAGAACTCCATGGATTAATAACAAATAATTTCTTATTCATTATGGTAAACAAGATCAAGATTTCATGCAATCATAAAATGAAAATTTTCAATACGTACCTTTCCATAAGGTGAGACAAGTTGTTGAAGAGCAGAAATTCGTTCACTGACCTTCTCTTTCTTTTCCTGTTGACAAGAAAAGTTAACGCGTCAAAGACAATGTGGCAAAGATCCACAATATCCTTTAAAAGATATAAATCACTAAGATCGAAAAAGGGCAAAGAAGAAAGTACGAGGATCTATTATTGAAAACACTTTAGATAATTTTAAAAGCGGAGAATATGAAGTTTCTACCTATGATTGCCATGCATTGAATTATGAAAAATTACTTTGGGTTGAATATCAGTGCTGAAAGTTACATTTGAACTCTAGGAGCTACCGAAAAGTCTAAAAAATTGATAGACAAGTAAACAGAAAATTGTTCATAAACAGAGAAGGATTACAGAGAAAATTGTAAATAAGATACCTTGGAAGAGAAAGGCACATCAATCTTCTGTCGTTTTTTCGTCAAACCCATGAGGCTACTTTGATCAAGAGAGACAGAGCTCCTTTTATGTTCAATCATCTTTTCCTCTATTGTTTCGTCTCGCCAAATAATGGACAAGTTATTACTGAAACAAGAAGATGAAAAAGCTCGTATACAGGCAGCAATCAATTTATCTGCACACGTAGATATTGATTTTTCTCGCCTAATTCAACTTCAATTAAAGCAGCATCGCTAAATGTTTCATCGCCTAAATAGTTGCATTTGTATTCGAAAGAAAAGGTTAGTTAGCATTTACATCTCTGCAACTACCACAAACTTTCCAGATGAGCAACAAGTGAACTGTAAGAACAAGATATGTACTATCAGCTGATAGAGAATGTTTTTCCAAGTTTTAAAAATCCACTTATAAGTAAATAACTCAACAAGTTAAAAATGAATAAGTTGATTATTTTAAGCTTAGCCAAACATGCTAATGATAAACAAAACTTCCATTGACAGAAGCTGCCAGATGCCATTCACGAGACGCGCAAAAAATATGAATTAGTTGACAAATAGACATATCGAATTCTCTAAGAAACAGCCGATCTGAGGTAGAACCCCAGTACAATTTTGAACAAGCAATAATTTTCAGTGTATTTTACAACAAATTGTGATATTAAACAGCTTCATAAACATAAAAAAGTACAGATGCATATAAGATATCATTTTCGACAACAAGTGTCATGTATTATATTCCTAAAACAAGCACTGTTTTGGTCAAAATAATCCTTGTTCTGTGACATCGCATAATTTCATATTCAAACATTCAAAAATTGTTTTAGAAGTAATCAATCATAGATAATATCAAACACATTATATAATTGTTTATGGCCTCAAAATAAGACAAGATTACATTATTTAGTACCAGACATAATCTATTATATAAACAAAATGAGGCATATTATTTGAAGAAATTCAATTTCTGAACCATCAATAATGGAATCTATACCAAATTTTAGATTCCCTAGGCTTCAAAACAGCATACATATGGATTACACATATGGATATCATAAATCCAACCACCTAGCCAGTGGCGGAGCCATGATTTTCACGTAGGATGACAAAAATATATTGGAGGAACAAAATATATATGTATTGTGTATATTTAAAGAAAAATTCCGAGTTGACGTTTAATGACTCGGGCATGTGCTCAAGCCGTTAAATTATACATATTGTCCGCTTTGGAAGAGCGGACTTAGTTTGAATCCTAGTAACAATTAAGCAATACGACTCGGACTTGTGTCCAAACCGTTAACTCATGCGTATTGTCTTCTTTGAGAGAGCTTGTACCCATTTTACCTCTCACGGACTGTACGTATGACTTAAAGGGTAGGGTACAGGCTCGGTCGTTTCATGACAGCCCCTGTCCCTCCTCCCCAGCAACCACCAAGATGATTTCTAATTTTCTTGTAATTTTACCTAATTAAACAATGATTAGATAAACTCACCAGACATTATTATTATTATCTATGCCTCTGTCCTTTCTGTACTACTATGGTCTTCCCCTTATGTAACTCAGAAAATTGAATTTGAAATATTTGAGTTTCTGTGGACCCAAATTAAATAATTCTTATCATTCACGGAGCATGAATCTACCCACTTGCAATTATTTATTAAAGTATTCAATCCTATAATATTTTAAAGCAAAAATAAATAAATAAATCATGATTTTACTATTAATTATCGACGCAAACTACACGTGTACTATTATATCAGTTACTAGCTATGAATAGCAAACTGTTGAGCTCTTCAAATTCTATTAAACTGGTAATTTGTATGAAAAGCTCAAAGGGCTAGAGAGAACAAATTTATTTATTTAAATTTTGGCTTCAACGAGCCCCCACATGCATAATGGATTCATTTTTGCGTAAATAGCACGAAACAGTGACTTGAACTCGACTTTTGTCTATTTGAAACCACATCTAAAAAGCTCAGACAAATGAATTTGAATGATTTCATAACATATTTGACACAAACACAGATTTTATGGTAAATAAAGCTGTAAAAAAAAAGGATTTTGCTACTTGTACATAATGAATTACATAATATGATTTGGAGGAAAAAGATTTGATAAAAAAGTTTATTGTGTTTTAAATTGGCAAATGGTAGAGCGTCACTTGGCATTATGTAATCTGTTAGGAAGGATTTTAAGTGGATCGTATAAATATCACCAGTCAATGTGGGACTCTAAAACGTCCCCTCACGCACAGCGTGGATCATGCCAAACAACTGTGAACAAATAGATATTAGGTGCACCCAAAATGGCAAAATTGGGTCTGCTCTGATACCGTGTTATAAAGGATATTGGGTCCAACTCAAGCTAACAAAATCGGCTTGTTAGGGAAGGATTGCACTCAACTTATTAAGTGGATCGTGTAAATATCACCGGTTAATGTTAGAGTCTAATATAATCGATCATGTAAATATTTATGAACACGTAGCAAGATGCTTAAAAAAAATCAATTGTCTTAACTCTGATTTGACAATGAAGCTCTGTTTTTGACAACTTCATTAACAGAAAAATATAGAATTAACAATGCTAACTTCAATCATCAAAACAGAGTTTTTTACCGATGAATATTGGGTTAAAGGACTCACCCTCAATGCAGAATCTACATAAGAATCAGCAACCGAAATCTCAACTTCTCAAACAAATCTTCATTCAAGAATCCAAAGCAGTGACCTTAAAAATCCCAAAAGTCTCAACTTTACAGCACTATGTTCAAAACCCACTGCAGATTTCCAAAAATAGCCAATCTAAAGCTGTCTCTCTGTCTGTGTGTGTTTTTGTAAAAATAGCCAAATCCAATATCCCTGCTGTTCATACTTCAAAGTGCATAGGGATTAGGTCATACTTCAAAATCGTTACTTTTCTTCTTGTTATCACACACAAAAGTTGATTTGACAGTCGGGGTGAAAAAATGTAACCCGGTTACGAGTATGTTCTGGCTCAACTAATCCATCTTATTTTGCAGATAATTGTGAAAAAACAGCTGGGTTCGACTGAATTTTGACGTAAACACAACCAACAGGAACCAGAAAACCTGGATGAAAGTTGTGTAAATTGCTGAAAAAGGTGTGAATGGAAGGAGGGCTTTTTTTGAAAGTTTCATATATATTTGTTAACTGGATGATGAATTATGAAAGCAATGAAAAGAGGAAGAATTATTTAAAAATGAAAAAAAAATAAAAAAAAAATTGTATCTTTTATTGACAGCTATATACAACCATGCCAATGGAAAGAGTAACGAACGGCAGGAGGAAAATCGACAGGAACTTTTGACTATGGCTGAAAATGATGGCTGAAAATGACGGCTGAAAGCGAAGAATATGGCTACTTGCTTTCTTCTAAGTGGCTTGGCTTAGCTTCTTGCTAAAACAATTTTTTTTTTCAATCTTTTTTCCGCAAAAAACTCATTTTAATGATAGTCAAACTGAGGCTAATATTTCTTTCATTTTAATACTTTCAATTAAAAAGATAAATTGCGAGCCGTTGGAATCCTATCTTTCTCTGATAACAATGATAGATTAAAAAGTTTTATTGTTGGAAAATTCTAACATA
>CAIGRO010307882.1:0-16686 GCA_903798355.1 Fraxinus baroniana | reverse complement strand
GTGACCTCGAACAAATTTGTGACCTACAAAATTTTTGATATGTGACTGATAAACAAATTGTGATCTATAACTTTTTTTAGTCGTGACCTCGAAATAATTTGTAACTTATAAAATTATAATTTGTGATCGAAAAATAATATATGACCTACAAAACTTTTGATTTGTAACTTACAAAATTTTTGATCTGTGATCGATAAACAAATTGTGACCTATAAATTTGTTGAGCCGCGACTTCAAAATAATTTGTAACCTATAAAATTATAATTTGTGATCGGAAAATAATATATGACTAACTAAATTGTAAATCTGTGACCATATTATAAAAATCTGTGACGATCACCGGAGCAGTCGTCGGAGCCGGAATAGTCAATAGAACGATAGTCAAAATAGTCGTCGAAATCGGAGTGATCGTCGGACGGTCGTCGGAGCATTAATGGTGGTGGAGATGGGGTCGGTTATATATATGTATGTATGTATGTATGTATAGGGCAAAAATTTGATTTTTGAAATGTAAAAGTTGTTTTTTTATTTTTGAAATGGTGTAAATTTAAAGTGAGATTTATGAATTTTTCCCTAAAATTTATCAACCAGGTTTGACAAATTGGGCCATTCATATATGGGTTTGACGTGGCCAATTTCCAGTAAAGATCAGCCCACGGCCTAAAATCCAAGGCGTTTTTAGTCATTTCATCTTACCTTCAAAACCTAGTCCCCAAAATTTCTATTTAACCAAGAGCTATAAACCCTAATTCTTTATCATCTCATCTCTCCGCCTCCCTCTATGTATATACGTATAGATTTGTTTTTCAGGTAAATGTACAAGACAAGACTATATTTATACTTTTTGATCGACAATTATATTTGCCTCTGCTTAAGAACCCTTTGAGATTTCACAATTAGGGTTCTCTAGTTGATGTAGATACTCATCATGGGGCAAAAAGTTTAAGCAGGAGAGTTGAGTCGCTTCGCCTCAGTACTGTTACGCCAGGTGCAGTGAATTTAGATCCTGCGAAATATATTCTATTATCTCTTTTTTTTTTTGTTATTTTCGTATGAAAGATAGAAATTGGATTGGGGATTCCGATGATGGCATGAAATCTTTGAGACCTGATTGTCTAATTTGATGACAACTACAAGCATTTTCTTCTGAGGATACCCCTTCCTGAAATTCAGGATTTTACAGGAAATTCTCTTCATTTTATTTTTTGTGAAATTCAATTTGATGGATTATTTTGTCCTTTATTATTAATTTTTCATTTTAGCTAATTTGGGAAATCTGAAAAAATATTATTTTATTAAATTTCAAAGATATGATGATCGCACTGGGCTCTGATCAGTTATGTAAAACTGTTTATTGATGGACAATGCAGCCTAGAAAGCTATATCTGATCTTCATTTTATCAATTTTATTTAAATATTTTCGTTTCAATTTGGTCATCTATCCATTAGTGTGTCGTCCAATTCGCTTTCCAAAATCAATTCCATTCGGAACAAAATTTTCTTTCGAGAGAGATGCAATGTAGTTGTTTCGAGCATCAACCAAAAATCAAAACAATATTTACAGCAAAAATTCCTGCACAGCAGATTCTTAACCAAAACAATATTGTCAAGAATCCATGCACAATGGCAGGCCTGCACAATTCCCATTTCAAAATAACCCAAAATGACTAATGAAGTTACTTGAAGAAGAATTAAGCAGTAAATAAATTATTTTGACCAAAAAAAGAGTTGGGTTTGAATTTAAGTTTGAGGTGGGGTATTGAATGATTTTTATGAACTGTAATGAAGTGTTTAAAAGTGAGTCGAACTAACTTTAAGTTGCTTAAACAAATGATTCTATGAGCAATGAAGAATCAGAACTTGTGCAAGAATTGGCCCCTTCCATGGATTAGATGAATGCACTGAAGAAACAGCACCAACTCGGGAGAGAATTTCCCTTTTGAAGCTTGCATTTGATCAATCAAAACCAATAAAATATAGCTAAAAATAACGAGTTGGAAGCACAAACGATCCAATCAGTGATTTTATTTGTAGTAAAATATTCAATATTTCAACTTCAAAATAGTAGGCAATAGGATAGAATGGGAATTATTGGAGTCACTTGCAATTGTAACAAAAGTTATTAATTGTTGTCATAATTAATACCTCAAGAAGAGGGTGACGATGAAATAGGGTAAGAGAATGAACGAAAGTAAGGTAAAAAGCCGAAGATACCGTCCCCAACAATAAGTCAAACTGACATCTGGGATTTGGTAAATGAGCAGCCCGGGGTAGGGGCAGCTTATAGGGTAAGAGAATGAACGGAAGTAAGGTAAAAAGCCGAAGGAGAAGGCCTATCTAAAGGAAGGTACGGTAAGTTGCTTTGTTATCTCCTATGGTGGAAAGAACATGATATATGTACATAATTTTTGATACATAGGGGTGTCCACACTCTTGCGTGGCAAGGATTATAGGCCAAGTCATGTCAAAAGTTTTGGACGGCTCGCAATATTTACACTTCAAGATGTGTGTGTGGGATATATTATTTTGGAAGAATATATTTTCAAATAGTAGATTGACGGAGAATATCTGGTTGAAAAAAAAGGAAAAATTATTGATGTGATGAAAAATATTATTTTATTGAATGTGCCGTTGAAAATAAGTAGAAGAATGAAAATGAAAATTTTAATGTATATCAATTAGGGGCATAATGCTATATTTTTTTTTTCTTCCTATAATTGATATGAGTGTGTTGTCAACTAACATCACATTGAAAATATTACAAGATTTTGCAAATTTGAAGAGTTAATGGTTTCGGTAGCCACATTGAACTTTATCTCGATAAATTTGACAAAAGAAATAGACTCATTTTTTAATCTCAATTATCCATAAATTACATAGCAAAGACTGATTATAAATTCATTCCATCATCACGGGTCGTTTTTAGAAACATGCACAACTTCAACTTTCTAAGAACTTTTTCAAATTATAAAAAAGACGAGTTAGACAGTGAAAGACAACTTTGATAACCGCAATGAAAGGTTGAGAAAATGTAATTCCTTTCAAAGATTGAAGACTAAGGTACTATTCGTTTGGGAACAATGTAACTTTGAATTAAATGTTTCATTGCCCATCGAACTTTGCACCACGTTTACTCATCAAATTTTCAAAATTGTCCCATTAGTCACCGAACTTTACTCTGTTAGTGTTCATTACTTACCAGGTTGATGGCGATTCAAAACATTCTGATGTGGTGGATGAAAAAATGAGGTGGCCAATTAACTCCTTCCTAGTGGTAAGTGGAGTGTTAAATCGGCGCCTTACCATCGCCACATAACCCACTACTAAAGATTTCAGATCGGGGCTTCAAGACCAGAGATATGAGCCTGGATTTTGTAATTTTCATTGGTGAATCAAACTTCAACATCTTCTCCTATGCTTCTATTAGTATGGACCGTTGTCATCTCTTGAAATCAACCCCACTAAATTTCTCCGATTTCTCTCCATGTGGAACAGAATTAGTATGAATGGTGGGAGGGTAGTTGCAATCGAAGGAATCATAACGGTAGGAACCAAGTTGGTAAAATTCCTTCTGAAATTCTCATATTCGAAGTATCATTCAAAGAAGTATCGGTATTGTTAACTGTATTCATTTCTGTTTACACAAAACGGAAGATAAATCAAAATCAAAATTCGAGAAGGAATATGTTCACGTGAAAACTCGCAAGCGTACGAAATCATTATACAAGTAATAAGATTTGTGAGTTAAGAGTATCGTTCTCACGAGGAATAAGGTCTAATTGAAGTGTAATGAAATCAAAAGATACGGTTAGTATATTTTCTATACTAATCATAAATTAAGAAAACAAATAAAGTATTTACTTAATATCTGAATATTTATATTGGAATCGTAAATCGTCTTATTGCCGTTTAATTAAATTCTTAATTCGTAATCTAGTAAATTCTTGCATTCAAGACAATCGACAATCAAGCAATCAAATAGTTCAATGGGAATGCAAAACCAATCAAGAAAAATCAAGAAATATTAAATTAATTGTCTTGAATTAAAATAAATAAATAATAGATTTCATCATTCATCCATACAATGAAAAATTTAGCATAACATTCTTATAATTAAATTACACAAGAATAATTGAAAAAACATCACCCGAAAACAAAAAAGATGGAAGAAGTGAGAGAAATCCACGTTTTTGGCTCAAATCTTGAAATCGGGCTTAAATCGGGCTATGAATCTTCAAAATTCTTGTATGATTCGCCATGAATTGATGCATAGACTTGTTCTTCGCCTCCAAAATATGTAGAATATGATGAAATTTAGGTCGAATGGAGGTCCCCCACATTCTAGTCGAGTTTGGTATTTAAATGATGTCAAAAAGATTGCATTGAATTGTTACCAAAACAAAAAATAGGAAAATCGAATTTTTTTTCCTTTTAACCTTAAGGCACGCGCCTTGGAGGTTTGGGCACCCTCAGGCGAGCCTTTTTGGGTTTGGGGCACGCGCTTCGCCTAATTTTCGACAGATGAACAGTTCTCAGTACTTTTGTCATAATTTTCTCTCCTGATATCCGATTGAGGTGATTCAAAGTGCATTGAAAAGCTAACTCAAATGGATACAATTCTTGTAGAAATATTTTTCCAATTCAAAAGCTTGATATGCCAAAATTGGGTCTCAATGTGAGCCTGAAAATCTGAAGCATAATTTTTTCGGCTGGAAGTTGATATGTGATAATACTTGGACTATATTTCATCCATTTGGCTTCTTTCCTCATCCAATTGATGTTTAACACTCTCGAATTTTCATCGTGATGTTCGACGTAACTTTTGAGTATTTGCATTTCAGTTTCCGAACTTTGTATTCGATACAATTGAGTTATTTTGCGCTATCTTTGCATTCTTTTCTCCAATCTTTATCAAACATTGGATTTTACCTACAGAATGAAATATAACACAAGTTAGATAGTATTTTATCCAAAGAACAGTAAAATATCATCATTTAGGATCTCGAATAAGTGTAGAAACTACACTTATCAGAGTAGAAGAAGTTAATTGAAGTGAAATCAGTTTAGCCGAATACAATTCAAGAATAAAGTTATCACTGAAACGGAGTTCGACTTAAGAGTGTTGATGAAGAAGATGAATTTGAGTGATGACTTTAAACCAAAAAAATCAACTTACCAACCTTACCAAAAATCGAACAGAGTAACGATAAGGATATGAGTGAAAAACACCAAAGGAAAAGAATGTCAAAGCAACACCAAAATAAATGTATGCAAAGTCGAGGCAATAGTTGAACTCTGTATCCTTAAGTCGAATTTGCCCCGCAATAGTGCCCACGGATGATGGCGATCGATTCCCAAGATACAACTACAATCTTCTTGTATTAATAGCACTTCAAAAAACAAGAACAACGAACCGAAATTAGTTTTTGTACTCCTTCAAATGAAAATGGAAAACAGCTTTTATGCAAAATTTTGGCTAGGAAAAGATGAATTTAATTTTATGTTATGATTACATATCATTGGAATGAATAAATGGACGTCTCAATAGTCTAAATTATAGATAATTGAAGTGTCACACCCTAAACTCAACAACATTTGTCAAGGGTAGCAATTATTATTGTCTCTAGCATGTCGCCCTTGCGTTAGAAACAGAAACTCCGTCGTCCGAGCGATGGCCTCTTTGCTTGAGCGCAAGGTGAGCGACGGAATTAGACAAATTTCTAACCAATTTTTTCTTTTCTTCAAACTTTAGACTGTAATTTCTCATTCACCCATAATTGGTTTAGAGATTTTTCAAATATACTACGACGATCTATTCAACAAATAGAACAAGTTTGTCTATTTATTTTCATAATTTGACTATCGGATCAAGTCCGAATATTTGGTCAAAATTGACACGAATGTCATTTTTTCATGGTTTAATACTTAACCAATTCCAATAAATATACTAGCAACTTTTGACAAAATATATTTGGTTTATTTGCAATTCTATGGGTGCCCGTTCACAAAAATTGTATTCGATACCTTCCTCTATCCCTCGCACACAACCTTGCCAAAACCTCTCTTTACTCACGAGTTTTATACAATTTTAACTTGTGTTGACTAAATCTTAGGAGTATAAAACGCTTTTGATGTATTTGTTAGTGTTGTTTTATAGGTTGGTGATGTGGTGAAAATTTTGCTAAAGTGAAGAAACAAGCCAAAAAAATAAGCAAAAAAATCAACACCCAGACGCTTCAAAACTAAAATTCCAAGCAGCAAGCCAGCAACACAACGCCCACGCGCTAGGATCCAAGAGCCCAGACGCTACAATTGCCCAGAAACAACAATGAAAGAATAGAGATGCAGCGCCTGCCCGAAGCAGCAGGGAAAGAACAGACGATGCACTCCTAGCGACTAGGTGCCACCCAAATTCATATCACGACGCTTAGGCGTTGTGCCGCCTGTTTTAGGGTTGTACCATTTTGACCTGTGAAAAGCCCAAAAAGACTCTAAATTTGGGAAAAATGTGAAGGGAAGTATAAATACAAGAATGTAGGCACTTTTTGGAGGGTTCCACACATTGAAGAAAAAAAAGAATACAACTAGAAATTGAAGAGTGCAAATCAAAAGAGAAAAACATCAAAAAACTCAAGATTTGAAGTATTGATTGAAAGAGGAAAAATATCTTGGTGCAAGATTAATCTCTTTTGCTACATCTTTATTCAAAATTCGGTGATGTTATTCAATGAAAAGTTCTTGTATTTCTCATTTCGGTGATGTTATTCAATGAAAATTTCTTGTTTTTCTCATTCTATTATTATGAGTAGCTAAATTTTATATTAGGGCAAACACTGTAATTTACTTGGAACCCTCTTATTTCTTTTATTCAAAATTCTTGTTATTTTATCAAACATATATTGATTTTGCCATGAGTTTAATGCGTTGATTACTTAATCATTAATTTGATGACTTTTTGAATCTTTTATGAATCGATGGGTGAGTTTGAAATTAGATCATATAGTAAAATTCAATAAATCAGCATAATGTGTAGAGTTAGTTATACTAATTATTGCGGTCTTATATGAATTTTTAAATATAATATTTCGTTTAACTAAAGTTGATTCGCATAGAGATATGAGAATAAATTAATTAAATAGGCTCAATGAGAACTCGAGGGAGATAAATTAAATACAATAGAAGAATTTGATTGAACACTACATTAGGTTATAAATCTTGAATTAAGAAATTAAGGTGATGATCAATAGATGAAATTGTTATGCCATAATATCCATCCCATAGTTAAATCTTCGACCAACCTTTGTGTGCAAATTTTGATATTTTCTACAAGTTAGTAGTAGTTAGAAAAATAGTGACAACAATCACAATTCTTTGTTTCTCAAATAGTAGTTAAAAAAAATTAAATTAGGCATTAAAGAATTCGTGGAAAGTGGAAACGATAATTTGGGACTCAAAGTTCCACCAAATTACTTGTTACAATATCGTACATTTGCGATAGAAAAACACAACAACAATCCTCCCAGTTAACTGACCGCACCCCAAATCGAGAATACTTAGGCACCTGAGAGAACCATGTCCAAGCAACAAGGCAAAATGACTCAATAACATGTACCGGTAAATCTAGGCTCCATAGTTTCTGAATCAGGTGTTCCCCGGGAGAGGAACCGATATACATTATTAGCAGCTAGTGACTATAAACCCAAATTACAGAGAAAACACCAATAACCACAAGATTTATCAAGAGAACCCAAAGGCAGTAACTATCTTAAATTAGCATCAAAACTCGAGAACGATACATAAACAATATTTCAAGAATACACACTTACAGACAGTAGCATCCAGGACAGAGCGTACAAATTTGTGCCCTTTCTCTTGGTTCATATCATAATTTACATGGTAGCAAACCCTTTCACGTACTCAAGATTAGCGCTATATACTAGAAATCGTCCTCACAATAGAAACAAGGTGGGAACTCTAAAGGGAAGGTCGTAATGGATAAGTATTGGCTAAAGGGGCAGAAGATAAGTCCAAAGAGCCTACACATATATTATTGGTACTACTACTTACTCATTAGCTGCCTCGCAAAGCAAGGCTCGAAGTACTAACCTTGTACATTCCGTGGGAAGTGTCCCAAAGGTAATGCAGGAAACAATATTGAGGATCTAGATGTAAGTCCTTGCTTCCGTAAATTTAGACAACACTCTTCGAACCTCTCTGCAGCATGGGTAGGTCGAGGATAATCAGAAAATAGCATCTTTCTGATTCTCTAATATATTGAACTTCACCATTCATGAGCCTCAAGATTTTTCTGCACATGCTTAGTCCTAGGCCTTCCTGGGACACCCATAGACCATTATGAAACATATCTTGAACCAGTTCAGGAGGAAGACCTTCACCTGGGCACATGATTCTTCATCAATGAAAAAGCAATATCAGTCACTAAGCTAGCATGGATATTTGAGAATTAAAGCTTAAACGGAGTAATGGAAGAATACAGAAAAAAAAAATGGATAGAAAATAAATTTACTGCTCAAAGAGGTATAAACAAGTTTAACAAAAATAAGAAAATCAACAATTATCTAATAAAGAATACAACATGAACTACAAGTTTATAATTGCAGAGACACTTCCAGTAACGTAATGCTCAAGCATCCAAGATGAAGATTCTATCATCCTGAATGAACTTACATGACATGATTATAGTTATTAAATACAGCATTTAGAATTTCTCAAAAGCTAAGTTGGATTTCCACAATCTCTTAAAGTGACTCAACCTAAATCCCCAAGCCAAGATATTAACTTCATGGTCAACCCGAATGGGTAGGAACAACATCAGGCTGCATTAGGTTCAATCGTTGGAAGTAGTAATATATTAGCATCCTTTTCACAGTTGGCAAGTAAAAGATGAAATGCTTCAATATTTATTGAATCATGGACAAAGTCATTATAAATCAGATGAATAAATGATCTTAGTTGGGTCAAAGCACCAAATAACTTTAGAAGAGATGAAAAGAGAGAGAGGACCAATTTTTACTATCATTAATTAAATCGATAAAACTAAAACCACTGAAATCTTAAAACATTTACAACTTGTGTTAAAATCATCAGGAGTGTATCCTCCATCATACAGTCCATACAAGGCTAGTTTGGTTTGTTAGATCTTCCATACGAACAGGTGTTCAGTGAAGAGCCGGAGACTGTACAACTGAACCTTGGCACAGCTTGGATGAGGTGTCAAAGATATCAAAATTGTGGCGGGGGTGTATTTCTACCTTGTTTAGCTTATCGGTGTTTCAAAGAAGACCTACATGGGACAACTTACTACTACTAACAGGCAGTATACTTGCTTCTAACAGAACCTATATAAAGAACAATTCTACTCCATTAATTGGACATTTAATTGTGTCATTAGGTTGAAGAAAATTAATAAATGGACAATGTCAGTGGCTTCCGAACACATAATGAGAAAAGGCATAAAGAGCGCATCATTTCATTAATGCTTCTTAAGACAGCTGCATTGCAAATGAATAACTCCGGAGTCACTTTCAGCCTATTTTTTGGTTTCTCATCTTTTGTCTATCTTTAGTCAGTTTAACGAAGGATCACTAAAGACTTCATGAAGCAGACAGAGAGTCAAGATCTTTGATGCCGTAAAAATTACTAGTAAAATAATCACAACAGTATTAACAAATTATTGATTTTAAATTTATTAACAAATTATTGAAAACCAATGCGGAAAATCATACCTAAATTCAATGTGCACAATAGTTATTCCATCAGAAATATGCTTTAAGCTTGGTCTAAGTTGAATTTCTACCCAACCTTCTGGAGATGGTGCATAATGCACCATGTTCAATAAGAAATCTGCCAAGACCTGTTGAATTCTAACTTGATCACCATAGACCGACAATGTCTTAATTTCTTCTGGGATATCTCGGATTAATTGCAGATTTCTTTCCCTCAGCAATAACATTACTTGGCTAACAACAGCATCTATTACACTCCCAAGTAAGAATTCTGCCTTCTCAAGCTCCAGTGAACTACTAGAAGATTGGCTAAAAATTAGTACATCTCTTTTTTTTACTAGCAACACGTAACAGATATGCAGCAACAGAAATATAAAGGTATTAGTTTAACAAGCTCTGAGAATCAGCAAATAAGCTGCTCACTCCATCCAAAACAGGTTGGATATATTCATCTTTTTACAATTGATATTACCTTGATGTACAAATAAACAAAATTATTGGGACAAAAAATTCTGATGATGTAGCTAGAGTTGATGGATGATTTATGTTAAGGTGGTATTACTGTTTTCTTGAAGAAAAAAACATTAAGGATGTTATATTGCCATTGAAACAGACAGTTAAAAGTTCAAATCAGAACTTACCCATCCTCAATATTTTCCAGATCAACATCCTTTATAATCTTTAAGATCTGCTTTTCACAAGCAGCACTGGTTTCAAGAAACTGCTTTTGATCTTCTGTCAAATCTGTGGCTTCCAACAGTGAGTTAGTAAAGCGTATGCCACTTAATGGATTCTTTATTTCCTGACAAATGTAAGTCAGCTCTTTCATTTTTGAAACACACTTCTTTTCCTGTTGCCTGTGGACTTTTAAAGCTTGCTGCAATTCAGGACTCGCAATCTGTAAGAAACAAAATGCTCCTATAATTTGTCCCTCCATATTAACCCTCTTATTTGCAGTCAAAAGAGCTTGTATATATCTGCCACTTCGGTCAAAAAAGGAAAACGGGAACTTGTCAGTATCCTGGCCACCAATTGCATTATGCAAGACGATCATGAACTTTGTCATAGCATCTGTGCCTTTAAGCCGACAGCAACTGCCAAATACTTCCCCTACTAACAACTTTCCAATGATGTCCCCTCTGTTCCACCCAGTGAGCTTTTCTAGAGCAGTATTCCACTCAGAGCAACAGGTGTTGTCATCTGAAGCAAATATAGGTGGAATCAAAGGGTTTGGACTGTGTACAATAGCCTTGTAATCACCTTGAATGTGGATAAATTTGTCCATCACCAGTTTCTGTCCAGTAACGTCCTGTCCAACAAAGCAGACTCCAACAATATTGTTTGTGTAATCCTTACTAGAGCAAGCATTTACGACCACAAATACAGCCTTATTATGTTTTTCAGTGCCAAAAGTCCTCAACTTTATTTCCACGTTCTTATCTTCTTCACCTGCAATTATTAATTTTAGCACGAGGATATATCTTACCAAGCAAAGTAGATTGATGAATTACTGAAAAGTATTGCATGCATTCCTCGAGATTCGCCAATGGCATATTTTTCATCTCTCTTTTGATCAGTTCAATATGGTGCTTTTCACAGCAAAACAGGGTGGTCAATGTGCATAGATTTGACACTTGTCGTGGATGAAACTTGAAACCAACAGAAAGTTTTTATAGTAGTATAATGCACAAGGGGTAGCTACAGCTGATAAAAGTCCGAAATCATTACAAGGGGTAGCTCTCAAGGTGGTTGCTTCTGAAGTAGATAGTAGAACACTAGAAATATTTAAAAAAATAAGGCTTATTTGAGAACAGGTAAGAATAGATATCATTTTCTTGTTTGTGATGGGTTTGCATATTCAGAAGAAAAAAAAAACATGATTTGCAGTCAGTACCATTTCATAATTAGACCTGCAATTTATACAGTCATTTAACATTAAAAGAATACACAAAGGCATACATACTTGGTGCTTAAGGATCTCGTACATAGAACAGTCAATGAGTAACAACGCTTTAACATTAAAAGCGTACCATTTCATAATTAGACCTGCAATTTATACAGTCATTTAACTTTAAAAGAATACACAAAGGCATACATACTTGGTGCTTAAGGATCTCGTACATAGAACAGTCAATGAGTAACAACGCTTTAAAGATTTCAGATTTATATCGCGTGAAAGCTGTTCAGGATAATTAATAAGTCAAAGGAAGAATAGTTATGCCTTTTTCTCCTCTTCGGTCTACAATACCATTCACAAATAACAAAAGAAGGATAAATTAGACAAAAAGGAAAATAAAACAACCAACTAACTATATGGCTATTGGCATGAAGAAGAAATTAAGTATACTTGCATTTGAGTAGAATGTAAAGAAACATCCTTGATGATCTTAGAATATCAGCAGAATGATAAAATTTAAATAGATGGAATACCTCTTAGAGCACGAAACAGAAGCTTGTCCACAGTTTCTACTGATTCTTTATGAACAAGATCATGAACCAAGGACTTCCCCATTGCTTCTTCAACGGATAGTCCTGTCAAATCTGCAACTTTTGCATTCCACCCATTTATATGGCCTTCAACATCTACAGCAAAAATGGGAGCTGTTGCAGTCTCTATCAACCTAACCATTTCTCTGGCAACAGAACTAAGCTCATCCATCCTTTGCAAGTCCAAGTCCAAGTCCCCACTCTGAGCTTGTACGACAGCCTTAGAATTGCTTCTATCAGCATCCCTGAAAGAATCTCGTAAAATGAGCTGCAAAGAGTGAATGGCATCCATTTCCGCATTCTCCCAAGGCATACTCCGGCTCTTAACCACTTCTAGAAATGCTATGAATGAAGAACGCGGGTGCAGCCTCTGGCCATCATCTTTATCCTCTGGATGATGCTTAGCCCCACCCCACTTAATCTCTTTAGCAGTGTGGGAACGGAACCAGAATAGGAAGTCTCTTGAAGTGATATATGCAACAGCCATCCCACAAACAGCATCCCCAAGCGAGGCTGCCCCTGGATACCCTGCATCAGCCAGACTATCAGTGCTCAAACCTGTAGAGTCTCCATGGAAAGCCAACAACCATTCCACAATGTCCTTTACTTGCATTTCAGAAGGTGTCACGCCCAATGGATAATACTTCCCCTTGTAATAAAGTGCAGCACCATCACATTTCACAAGATCCATAATGCTAGGGCCTTGGGTAACGATGCCAGTAGGAGAATCTCGAAGCAGCATGTCACATAACAGCGTTTGTGTCCTCAAAACACGTTTCTCAGACAACTGTGATGCTAATTGCAGTTCCATGTTTAACTGAAGCCCGAATGCCTGCATTAGGAATTCACAAGCATAACGAAGTGGGAACGGAATGCACCTAGCAGAAGTGTGATGACCAACAACCAATCCCCACAGCCTCATAGAATTTCTTCCTCCAACACCATCCTCGTCATTTCCATTAATAATAACTGCCAAAGTCAGTGAGGCAATTGACCCCATATTTGCCATGTACTGAGCATGGCAGCCATGAGGAGCCCTAAGCGTTGAACCAACTAAACACAGAGGCTGCATTAGCGATTCATCCTGAATCACCCTGACATGGGTGGCATGACAGTCCACGATCATCCTAACCCTATTTTGCATAAATAAAAACCTTGATGCCTGAGGAATATCTGTGGCAGGATAATGCAAACCGATATATGGCTCTAATTCCTCCCTCTTACTCTCAGCCACAACCTCACCATGCTCGTCCTCGTGAAACTTATAAACCATAACCCTATCATACCCCGTGAGCTCCCTCACACTCTCAACAACCGTATCACACAAAAGCTTAATGTCCCCACCAGGGAGCGACTGCAAATGCGAAATAGCCCTCACTGCAAGTTTCTGTGATTGGACAGCACCGGCAATAGACAGGGCTGGATCCTCTGTCCTTGCAGGCTCTAAATCAATCACTATGGCAACATCTATCCTATGCAAAATACCATAAAATGGCCTCCCGGAATTCTTAGAGTGAATCCAAATCGGATTCAATAAAGTGATCTCCCGTGCCCCAAACGCCCTCTCAAGCAAAACAGAGCAGGATGGGGTAAAAAGGGTACGCACATCAGTCCCAATTGTCAAAATATCAGGCTTCTCAAGACTTGGGACTGATTGAGGTGTTAAACCAAGCATTTCACGGGCATTTTCCGAGTAAGATATCACGCGAAAATTAGACTCATCCACGGCTATCATACAACCGAAGGGTTGAATATGGCCACCACGTTGCATTTTCGACAAATAAGTAGCGATTTGCTTCTCGGGAACAGATTGTGTTGTGGTTTTAATAATCTGTGAATAATCAAATGATTTTCCTGACTCACCCGATTGCTCAAAGACAGCATGGAGCATGGCATCAACTGTGTACTGTGCAACAGCTTTGCTAATCGGTTCTCTTTGTTTGCTGCTAGAATTTACATTAACATTACTATGATGACGAGGATTGCTTGTACCTGACGATTGAGCTTGAGTTAAAGACCGAGAATTGTGAATATTAGCATGCGTTTCTCTGCTTCCAGAAGCCATTTTCTTCCGGAAAAAAAAGTTACCTTTTTAAGTTCTTGAATTTCATGGAAAATATATGGTCAAGGGCACAAACAAAAACAAATAGGGGAGAAAAATCAAAGTAAAAAACGAAAAGAGATCATATATAACACTTCTGGGCACCAAGAATTTGGGTGAAATTGAGTTTTGGCACCAGACTTCTATTCGGTAAGTGTGTGGTTGTGGCGGTGGTTAGGGAGTGGAGTGTGAGATGTCCTCGCTGTGGGGTTTGTTCTAACTTACGAGGTGATATTTTTGAAGTATCTACTTTTATAAATAAGTGATTTATTTGTTAGTTCACGGATAATTAAAAATAATTTAATTTTAATAAATTTATAAATACTTGGCAAATATTATTTTTATTTAATGCTGTTAGGAAAAATATCGCTCTTACACACAATTGATGAGTTCGCTATAAGATCGTTTGTTATATGCACTTAGCTAGTGATAAATTAATGTTGGATCTGTAAGGTCAGCTCATACTTATGATCATCGTGGTTTGAGAGTGCATATTGATTGTAGGTTCTTTACACTATTAAAACATTCAATTACTTAATGACATTCAGAAGAACTTATGAGAATATGCTATTGGCGTACTTTCACAGTTCGGTACTGTATGTTGATTTGCAGCAACCAATCAGGACTTAAACCACTGGCATATGTTTCAAGTTCGGCACTGTAGCTGACAAGACATGAATATTAAAGATACGGGCCCATCATTTCCTATAAAGAGGACAATATCCTTGGGGGAAAAAAGGGAAGGAAGCCCAGAAACTTCATATTTCAAATATCTCATTTGATAAAAACACTTGTAATTTGTAAGTAATTATCAATAAAAATCAGTATTTACACTTGAAGTTGACTTGAATTTTGGTTATACAATTTTCGACGTCAACAAAATTTATGTAGAAGTATATTGATGTTGTTTGATAAGATTTAAAATCTAAATTTTAATCTAATTCAAAGTTAATAATTAATTTTAACCACATAATTTATGGTTTCCACAACTTTTCAACAATATATTTCATCAACTTTTATCAATATCTAATAAAAATGAAATTTTAATTTCCACCACACAGACACATCATATATATAAATGAAGAAAAAAGGGAATTCGTACACAGGGGATATTTAAGTCCAAAACTAATCCCACCATCAAGATGTTTATTATAATTTTTTAGGGTAATTGTATTTCCATCATAATTTTTATTCCTTACACTACATTTTAATTGCACTTAAGGCTTTAATTTTTTTTTTTCATTATAACACTTATATCCATAACGATTTTTCATGTAATTCTTATACTCAAAATTTTCATTTATTGAAACATTTTGTATTTGATAACAATTTTATATCAAGAAGTTAATTGAAACGACATAAAATACCTTCTTTTTTCATCATATTTTTAAAATGTAAATAAAAAAGTGCAAAAAATATTTTTCTCTCATTTTAAAACATGAAAATAGAAAGAAAGAAAGAAAAAATTGATATGAATCATCATGAAAGACGAGATTAATGGAAGGTTAAAGATAAGAAGTCAATCGAAGAGAAAGGTTAAAGAAATAAATACTACAATGAGTAAAGATGTAAGAATTTAACTGTGTGGCTTGTGAAATACTAAAAAATTATGATGACAACGTGACTTTTTACATTTATTATTGGAAATTTGTGGACGTGGAGACAGGAGAGTGTCCAATTTTTTCCAACAGAAGCAGGGTTTAATTGGTGGAATTATGTGGATACAGACAAAGGGCCACGTGGGGAATATGGAATTCACAACCCTTTTTTTATATTATTTAATTTATTTATGTGAAGAGACTTTACTTTTTGGAACTTTACCCACTCCCACCTCAAAAAAAAAATCTGAAATTCTTAGCTATTGTTTGATATATCTTTATTTTTGAAATATATTTTTTCTATCTCATTTTCAATTACACTTTTTTAAATGAAATAATATTACACGAAAATTTAATAAATTTTCTTAATATTTAATCATACATTTTTCAACAAAATATTATTCTAAAATACATTCTGACAAAAAAAAGAAAAAAGAGAGAGACTCAAATATGTGCTTAATAACATGTTAAAACTATAAATATTTAATAAATCAAAATGTAATAATTTTTAGTTAATTTTCATTAGTTAAAAATTCATTAGTTATAAGCAATTATTCGTAAACCGATCATGATGTCAACTCGGAAAAGGTCTAAGAATAAAAAATTTGAACTAATAGAAAAAATCAAATAAATGAATAATTTTTTGAGATAATTAAAATACGATTAAAAGTCGGGAAATTACAAAAATTCAGGGGTCTAATTTACCTCAATTCAAAAATCAGGGTGAGAGTATAATTGTTCAAAAATCAGGTAT